>LUFD01002829.1:9260-19553 GCA_003025255.1 Cordyceps pruinosa | reverse complement strand
CCCCCCCTTTGATATCTGGGTGAACTTGACTGGGGGGGGGGAGGGACCGACGGAGCCGTGGGGGTGGGCGGCGGACGGCGGGAAAAGGAACAAAACCCTCCCAGGCCAGCCCAAAAGAAGAAACCCGCAAGATTCTTGATTCTTCGCGAGGGACGAACAACTAGACTAGCCTCAATACTGACAATGTCCCGTTAGTTTGAACCTGGGTTATAAAAAAAAGGTGGGTTGCGTCGCATAACGAATCAAGCCGAGGAGGAGAGGAGACAAGGACTTGACCGGGCCGCTGGCAAGAACGCAACTTGGTCTGCGTCGCAAGAGCGCTATCATCGAACTTGTTCTTAGTAGTCTATCCGGCTCGCAGCCCTCATTTCCCACGCGGCCGTCGCGCCGTTGTGGTGTGTGGGACGGGGGAACTTCTGGTTGTTGCCATGCGGCCTTGCCACGTTGTTGATGCTGGGATCGTTTGTTGCGTGGGCGCATCACCAATGCCGTCTCCCGCGGGTTTCTTATTTTTTAAGTTCTCACCCCGTACAGCTGCAGACTTGGGCTTGCTGTTCCACGTCATGAGCGGCAAGAAGCGAAGAGCGTACGTGTACAGTACTCTGGATGGAATGAGATGTTGCGTATCAAGCAGCCATACTGAAAGCAAAGCCGTGGCATCGTCAATGCCGGTCCCGACCGGCCAAGTTTCAGGTTACAGTGCTTCCTTGTCCCTCTCTCGCAGACTACAACCCTACCAGGCCCGGGTTGCTTGTCCCTGGTGCGGCAATCTCAGCCTGGCAGCTCAAGTACGTCAAAAATCCTTCTTTGCCAACACGGCCACGGCAGTCGCACTCGGACAGTTTGAGAAGAACTTATGGGCTTTTTTCCCTCCCCCAGGTCGCGAGGCTCCGCCGCCACCAGGGTCCGCCGCCACCGGGCCTGCGATATCACGTAACATTAATAAACAGCCAGGTGTGGTTGTGAGAGAGAACTGCGCGCGTCCATCTCCTCTTCTTCCATTGACGTTCATGGATTGAATTGAGAGACCATGACCTCCGAGGAAAAGCTTGCCATGCCGTTGAGCCCCTGGGGGGCCGTTGTTCGCTTCGTCCTGTCCGCCGCCACGCATTGGATACCGTGAGTTTTAGTTCGTTTCCCGGCCCTAGCACAGACTGAGATGGACGCGAAGAAGAAAAATTCTGTCGCTGTCGCTGGAAGACTATCGATTCTCAACTGAGCCGTTCGCCCCCCGCAGGCAATAGCCTCTTCGCAGGCATGCGCCGGGTGCAGCAAAGTTGGTGGTGTCGTCTTAACTCGGCTTCCTGTTACATCCATCTGTATGCTGTTCGACGTAGCTCTCTCCGTCTGCTCGCCCACCCGCCAAGAGTGTGGCCGGCGGGAGCAATCATTGCCCACCCACTGTGCGCGCCGCGCGCCGCCCAGATCGATCTAAGCCACGGAGAATATTTTCCCTTGGCTCGGCATGAAAATGGGCAATTTCAGAAACAGCACAACATGGCATGTGTCTAGTGGCTGTGCGACAGGCAATCAATGCCGTCTGGCTTCTCGCAGGAGACGACGCATAAACTGCCATGCGGATGCGACGACGACTATACGCAGCATAAAACTATGCAGTTTCAGGGGGGTCGCTTTGCTGAAGATGTGATCGACAGTTATCAGCCTACCACCTGACCATGTTTCCTGTTTCTCTCTCGCTCGCTTGCAAGTAGCTCAGCTTGTGGGACAGGTACTAACAGTGATCACGGCTTTTTTTCTTCGATCGGTTTGGATTTCTCCCTGGGTCATGTTGCTTCTCATTTTTCTTCGTTTCTATTTCCACCATTCTCATCTGTGGCTTTTCTCACTGCAAATTTGGCAGAGGCTGGTCGGTTGTGGCTGGCCTTCCCATCTACTTCCGACATCAGCCAGCCCTTGCTGAGACAATTTCGGCTGATACCGCGTTGCGCCCGTCATCATCGCCGTCTTCTTCTCTGGTTCAGCAGCTGAAAGGGAAGACGAGGGGTACCGAATCAGAACCCTGCTTCTTTCCCTCGCAACTCTTCTTCTAGCGTTCCAGTTGGGCACAGGACAGCGCAGCATGGCATAAGCCCCTTGGTCCTCAACCGACACCAGCCGTTCCCCCAGCGCCTGTTATGCTGACGCTAGACTTTCTTACCTTTGCTTTCTTTCCCCTTCAAGCTTGTCCTCATCTGTCGTCATGGCCCATCTGTGGCGCCGAGCTACGGCGCTACCATTCCCCCCCGTCCCCTGCCCGGAGTCCTGGCTCTCTCCCTCCTTCTACTTCTCGCCCCCATGCGACCCTAGATGCTGACAACCCGCTCCCTTGCGCCCCGGACTTGACCAAGATGGGCTAACCATCTGGCCCTCGCGCCGCCCACACGGCTCTGGGACTGGCGCCCAGTGGTTCGCCTCTGGCGGATCTGCTGCCTGTGTGGCTTCTCGTGGAGAATATTTGGCTCACTGCGTCCGGCCTAGGCTAGGACATTCGCCCCAGAGTGCCGGTAGCCCATCTGTGTAGATGTGCTAGCCCTGGGCCAGATGGCAGTATTTGCTCGTGTCGTCCCGTACTCTAGAGTTTTGCTGCAAAGGGGCCCTTCCCGTTGTAGAATCGGATAGATGAAGCTCCCCGTTCAGTCTAAATAGTCGTAAAGTCTCTGTCCTTTTCTCTCCTTGTCTCACATTGCTCTCCTCCAACTAGATGCGTCAAAGTACACATGTCCTCTGTCGCACAATCTGCATCTGCTAGTCGTCCCCCAGGGTCGTTTCGCGCGTGCTGGCATAAGAGCTCCCGGCACGGCTAGAGCTTCAAGTCAAGGACTTCTAAGACGCAGGGTGAAGGCGCAAAATCTGACATGAGCGTGCTTTGAGTTACATTCGTCCCCGTCGTCCCTCGCTATTCGCTCGCCCGGCGTCATTTTATAATTGTGATCCTCTCCCTCTTCTTTTCGTTTCCTTTTCCTGCTCCCTCTCTTCTTCGTCATTCAGGCTTTTTTTTTCTTACACGGGCACAAGCCAGCCCATTCGCCATGACCTGGGTCTCGCATGCCACCCCCGAGGTGGACGCCATCTCCCAGTGGCGGACCATTGTCGCCGTCTGCATCGTCCTCACCATCATATCCTTCGCCGTCGTCGGCTTCCGCCTGTGGCTGAGCGTCCGCGGCCGCGGCCTCATGGCCGACGACTACGTCGCCGTCGCGTCCTTTGTCCTCGCCTTCATCTACTCAGTCCTGACCATTGTCCAGACAAAGTATGGGCTAGGTCTGCCGCTCAAACTTCGCTCCAAGGACATTGGCGACGCCTCGACGTACAAAAAGGTCAACTTTGCTGGCCGTCCCATCTACCAGTTTGGTGTCAGTCTCTTCAAGGTCGCCCTGCTCATCAGCTACCTCCGCCTGCTGCAGGCCACGAGCAAGCGCAACTACCGCATCCTCATCTGGGTCGCCATCGTCGCCGTCCTCCTCGGCCACCTCGGCAGCGCCTTCGCCCTCATCTTCGCCTGCAAGCCCGTCAGCTTCTCGTGGGAGCTCAAAGTCAGCGACCCGCACCCGACGTGCGTCAACCTGTCGCAAACGTCCCTGATATACTCTCTCATTACCATCGTCTCCGACGTGCTCGTTGCCGTGCTGCCAATCCCTGTCCTCTTGACGCTCAAGATTCCCAACGCCAAGAAGGCCGGTCTCGTCGGCGTTTTCCTGCTCGGCCTCTTCACCACCATCTGCTCCGTGCTTCGTCTGATCCAACTGAACCGCATTTCCTTTGGCGATGGCAACTCGACCATGCTGGTGCTCTGGGGCGTTATTGAGTTCAACGTCGGTGTAAGTATCTGCCACGTACCGCTCTTCCTACCAACCGCGACACTAACACCGCGCCTGCAGAACATGGTCACCTCGCTGCCATTCCTCGCCCCTGTCTTCATTAAAAAGGCCAAGGATCTGAGCTACAGACGCTACAAGTCCAACAGTCGCGAAACCGAGGCGTCCAAGAACTCGAGATTGTCGAGACAACCGGGCGCAAATAGAGATGTGTACCACTTGGAGGATGTCAAGCACTCGTCCAACCACAAAAGCACCGTGGTCGGCTCAAGTCAGTCCTCGGGCAGCGCCGAAAATATTCTTCCCAAAGAAGGCATTGTCAAATCGGTAGAATACTCGGTGTCTGTCGATAAGACGGAGCAACAAAATACACCCTGGCATCCCGTCTAAAGGCGACCATCACGACCTCTGTTCTCATGTATATAGCGCTGTCAGTCTAATTTTTGCCTTGCGACGACATGTATAATGTATATTATCCCTCTACCTACGATTTCTGCCTTCTCCATCTCGGAACTGGTGCGTGACATGGCCGATGATGTGTGCAGGCCACCGGGAGCCGATGACGGGGCAGTGTTGCTGACGCGTGAGATTTGCTGACCACCACCCCGGCATCGCGCGATGGCGCGATGACACCTCCTGCGGATAGAGCAGCCTCCCGCATCATGCCCGCGCGATGAAGCTAGGCCCCGGAGACGTGCAGCCATGGTGCCAGAATCGAGCTGTTTCTACGCGGCAACGGGTGGCTGAGATTTCGGTTCGTCATTGGAAGCCGAGATGCACACGGCGCGATGCGCAGCTTATTGTGCTGTTGGTTGCGCCTGAAGGGCAGATGTCAGACAGGTACGCTTCCAGCTTTTTCTCCGACCTTGTCATGAATGCAACCGCCGTGATAAATGCCGTGGCGCAGATGGCGGAGGCATTATTGTGCGGGCTTGACAGTGGCTCGTATTATCTACACAAGCCGCCCCCGGAAGGAATACTTCGGTGAACTGACCTTGTAATAAATAATCACATTAAAACTCGGCCGCGCTATTCCCGAGCTGCCCCCATCGCTGCTTCATAGCGGATGGGGGTCCCAGCGCGCGCGTCCCGCGGCGACGCCATGGTCCCGGATTTCATTTAATGTGTATCTATTTGCAAGTGCCCCCCATGGTAAACATCGACTTCTGAGAGGAGAGCCGCGGCCATCCTGCAGCATTCGAGGAAAGATAACCAAGACAGCCAGACCCAGCTGAACCGAGGTTTCGACTGCAGAGGAGTGGCAAGCCATCGCCGGTGTCCGCAACATCTTCATTATCTGGGCTACGGGACAAAGCCAGCCTACCCTAATCGAGATGACATTATCACCCTCCTAAATAACCCCTTTGAAATATTTTGAGCTGCCAAGTTGATGGACCGTGTACTTACTTGGCGCTTCGCAGGAGGTCGGGTGGAAAAGAGATTGCGATTCACAATGTAAACGACAGGTTGCAATATTCTCCCTAATACTTTGACTAGCAGCTAGAACATCTAGAAATAGCGGCGGGCGGAAAGACCAGCCCTACAGGGAGACCGGACGGGCGCCAGGTGATTCTGTTGGATTTGGGTCCGGAGTTTCCGTGGTGTTAGCTCCGTCAACGCCGTTGCCTCCCAGGAGATCGTCAAGAAACTCGACAACCAGATCTGCCGGGGGTTCTCCAACATCTTTAATTTGATCTGCCGGGGGCTTGTCAACAGCCTCGGTCTGATCCACCGGAGTTTTGCCAACATTGACAGCCTGATCTGCCGAGGGATCTCGAACACCATCAACAACCAGATCTGCCGGAGGTTCTCCAGCCTCCTCCGAAGCTCGAAGACGCAGATACATGCTCCTACTAGTGCCACGGACAGCGACACTATGCAGCTTCTCCTGAGTAGTGATCATGCTCGAGTATGGCTGGCCCGCACTATTCAGAATTGGCACCGTGATCTCGCATGGAGCCGTCTTGTTCAAGTCCCTCGGCTGGCACCGCCTATTGGCAAAATCGGAAAACTGCGCGCACGACCCGAAGAAAGCGTCGAAGATGTCGGTGACGGGGTACTTCTTGGCAAGAATCGTTGGGAACGTTCCACAGGGATCCCATCCGCCGCCGCATTGAATGATCGGATAGGTAAAACACTTTCCAGACATTATGGCGTCGTATGTAATGGTCTGAATGGTGCAGCGGTGCCCTGGGGGGCACGGCTTCTCCACTGAACGCTCGACAATTGTTGCCGTGGCATTTGCATACTGCTCGCCGTACTCGCCCGAGACATCACCATTGAAACCGAGGTGCGGGTTAGCTGAGGAGAGCCTCAATCCAACCTTCCACCCCTTCGTAGTGGTGCTTGTCAACATGGTAGATGTCTTGGTGGTGACTTTGTCCAGCAAGCTCGTGCCGGTTTCGTATCTGGTTTCCAGGTCGGCGTCCAAATTGGAGTTTGCGCGTATAGTCACATTTCCGATGCTTTCTAACCAGTTTAGGTTCTTGAAATACACAGTCAGGCAGTTGAAGATCATCCCTGGGCAGACGGGCTCGTTGGCGAGGTCAACAAACTGATATGGCGGATTTTCCTTGTTCACATGAAGATCGAGAGCGCGCTGCAGGTCATCAACACGACTCTGGACCTTCTCGGTAGCGACAATATCCTTGGAGGTATCCCAGGACCACGCCGAGCTGGCAAAGGCCAGAATAATGGTTAACCGGATGGCCACCATCACGAGAGACGTGTGGACTTCTGATCTGAGATGCGACGACTTGGTGAGGATTATAGACTACGTACATGTTAGTTCTACAAGTGGAACCAGACGTAACTCAACCGCTCTATACTTACTAGGAACTTAACCATTAGCTAAAAATTTAATGCGATTGCTTGGCTACAATATATATTCGACGGAGTATGTTGCTATATTTCGGCGCAAATATTGCTTTCCCATGCTTTTGTCCACATTTCGATAACACTATCATGGCACAATTTGAGGTCTCTATGGCGCAACGGTCTACCTAGAAGCCGTCGTTACACATAACCATCAAGCCCCTATGGAGTGCCGCGGACGGCCAACGTGCATGTGGACGTCGTCAACTCGTGGCTTGGTGTCTGAACCGGCACGCAACAGGAGGTATCACACGAAGTATTATATTTTAAGAGCTTATTACAGTTCTAATTGTTCTGTTGCACGCGAAATCTGGCATCTATGTCCCTTGCCAAGTTAGCGACAAGGTGCATGTAGTTATCCTGCAGATGGCCCATAGCGTTCTTGTCTATCCCGATTTAGTTAGCCAGCTTGAACATAAATTCGAGGTCTAGCAGGCCCTACATCACAGTCAAGATTCACGCCTTGAACCGAAACTGCTAGAGCGTGGCATTGAGTTCGGTTTGTGCTTCATACGATCCGTATGTAGTCTGTAGCGACTTTCGTCCACTGCTTACCTGTCGAAGTGTGTGTACATGCCCTACACTGAGACAAACCTTGAAGCTGCCCTTCAACTACTCCAACTTATTACTCGGGCTATTTCTCTTGTGGTACAAGAGTGCACGCTGTATTGATACGTGGCAGCTGATATATGTAAATGTGCAGCTATTCAAAATTTACAGAAAACTTATCTACTTGCAACATATTATCCCTGGATCACGTCATGCATACTGCTATACGAGCTCTTGCTATTGCACTGCACTTGACGAGGCGCAGACGCCGCCATCTCGGTGACTGCATACAAAGACGGCATTTATTGCTCTCAATTGCTCTCAAGTACATTTGGCCGCTACGTAGCAATCAATGCCTAAATGTCTTTTCAGGTAGAAACCTTCATCTAGGTCCTAACTATTGCTGTTTTTGCCAATGTTTCCCGACTGTGAGGCAGGGCATCATGCCTCTGCGAGCCGCCCATGCCGGAAATCGGAGCAGTTGAAGTACACATCTCAAGAAGGTGGATACTTTGATCACCGACCGCATTCAAATGCCAAAGTTATCGAGTGTTACTGTGGCTTGCCGGGACCACCAGCTTCACCGCGGCCCAATGGCGAAGGGTCTTGAACGTACAAGCAAAACGACACATGATCAATGCACATGGGACTACCGTTGAGGAGGGGGGACGGGCAGGCAAGAAGGCGCCACAGTCGTCCCTAGAAGTGCCGTTTATGCATGCGGGACAGAAGAGCCAGGAGGTTAAGACGAGATGGATCTCGTGGCACGTGTTCCTTCGGAACGCACTGGTTAAGGCCCTGATAACGAACGCAGCTGCGTTGCGTTAAATCCTTATAGCGGAGTCCTTACAAGGGCCTTACAGGGGGCAGCAGGCGCTAGTTGTCACGTGGCCCATTGTCACGTGGCCCATGGTCCACTAGATAGCTAGCAGAACCAGGCCTCAGAGGACCTGGAGAATCAACATCATCTTCCCCTGCTTGGTACACCCTACACTAGTAGGGGTGCTCCCGGGCGGGCCTGCTTGAAATCAGCTACCTACAGGGGGTCTATCTACTAAGGTCGCGCATCAGGGTGCCGTTCAGAAGCATCACTCAACCGCGCGGCCTAAAGGGGCAATAATTAAGGGTAAAGAACTCCTCCGATTTATTAAAAAAAACTTTTTTAAACGAAATTAAAAATAATAAGCGAAATTAAAAAGATTACTTAAAGTAGCTTAGTACATCCTAAATAGGAGAAAACACCTAAGGTATACCTAGCTATACTATACTCTATTAGGTAAAGATTTTTATAATTTTTATGTAGTTAAGTGATGCTTCTAAATAGCACCTTAATACGTGACCTTATCTAATACACCTTTTTTCGCCGATATAGATAAACCTTAGCTACGTTATTTTATAGTAGTTTTTCTACTATTAAATGTGATATTTTATAAAATAACGATAGAAGGTACGTACTATACCTTATAGCACATTTTAGCACCCCCCCGCACGCCACAGCGCCTACACACCTAGTACAGACAGCTAGTCAGAGCTCTGGCAGGTACCTACACCGACTTTGCTTATCAGGGCCTAAGAGGGTTAGGGTGGCACAGCTCAAAATGATAAGTCTCTAGGAGATCATTGCCTGCCAAGGGTTAGGGCCGCTAAAATTTAGCTAATAACTTCTAAATTTTTGCTAATAACCTTTCCTCTTTAGGACAACTCTTCCTAGCTCTAATATACAAGACACTAAGGTACATGCCTTTAAGCTAATAGAACACTACTAGAGTCGCTACTAATAGTACTCGCTACTGACGTCACTCGCCGTTAGAGTGGCTACTAGAGAGAGCTAGAGAGGCTACTAGAGAGGTATAAGAGTGTATTCTAGAGAGCGTATTCTAGAGAGCGTGTTCTAGAGAGTGTGTTAGAGATGTACCTTTCTATGTGGAAGATGTCTCCTAACGATGCTACTATTAAGGGCTCTAGGAGCTCTAATTGGCTAGAATCTGCCACTAGGCCGAATTAGGGAAGGTTATTAGCTGTTTCCTAAAACCTATTAGCTAAATTTCAGCGGCTAAGGGTTGGGGCATTGCTGAAATTGACCGCGGACTTCTGCAGCCATTTTGGCAAGCTGCTCTCATCACAGCAAATGAGATTGTTGCCCTTGGATCAGCTGCTCTACCAGATGGATATCCTGCTTAAGCATTTTATGGACGCCAAGGTAATAATGTGTTGTACTGGTGCGTCATTTTGAAAGTGCGATTGGGCAGTGCGAGCAGATTACGCATTCTGCCTCCAAATCGGCGATGCCCCTGTCACTTGTGACACGTGCCTCGAATGAGAGCATCAATGGCAGATAGTTCCTAGTAGATGGAGAGAATCATCAATCCATTCCTTACCTCTATCTGCATACCTGCATAGTGACGGAATTGACCGAGCAAACTGGTTGACTGTTGACCCAGTCAGTGAGCAGCAGAACGCTCGTCGTAGATACGTCTACCCTAGACATTTGAGTAGAACGGCCGTCGCCAGGTTTCGGGGTCGTTTCTTCTTTGACTTTTTTGGGCCAGCAAATAATAGCCAGATCACATTTGGCAGCCTCAAGCGCGACGCGCTCCGGCTACTACCAACAATCGCGTAACATGGCCAAATCTAGTTTATTTTTAGGGCAGATTTTCGTAGCCCTATTGAGACTTTCCCTTTTCCCCATCTATTTCGTTTTCTTCTTTTAGGAGGTGCTTGTCCAAGGGGCGAGTTTGCGCGCAGAGCGTCAGCCAACCCGACCCAGCCACGTACATGAGACCACTCACAAGCCACAGCGACGCCACACCCCTTGAACATCACCGTCGCACCCTGGCCAGCGTCATCCGCACTGCTTAACCAACCAACTCTACGCCTCCCTAGCTTCCACGCACGTGTGTCGGCGGCATCATTACATTGCTCGCTGACAGCCTTGCTCAACTCATCACATGTCCTACTACAAGCAGACGTATACATCACGATACCGGACAGATCGGTAGTTGCTCAGTGGCGGCCCTACGCACTTCCCGGCCCTGGCTGCCATCGAGCACCTCTG
>LUFD01002819.1:0-41134 GCA_003025255.1 Cordyceps pruinosa | reverse complement strand
TATTGCAACAGAACAGAGGGCGACAAATGCTGACAGCGCTTCCGGCTGGCAAACAGGCGGCTGCGGCCAGGCCTTCACCTCGCTCATCGTCTCGCCGCAGTTCCAGGGCCTCAGCGCGCTCAAGCGGCACCGCCTCGTCAACGCCGCCCTCAAGGACGAGATCGCGGCCATCCACGCGTGGACCGCCAAGTGCCAGACGCCCGAGGAGTGGGCGCGCGCGCGCGCCGACGCCGCGCCGCCGACGCTCGGCACCGTGGGCGGGCAGGTCGAGGGCACGGCGCAGTAGACGCGAGGCACGCTCTCCGGCCGGTGGGGGCGGGTGATGATGATGAAAATTTGACATGATACCTGAGGAATATATGATCTCGTTTGCGTTTTTGGATGAGTGGACATGAAAAACTACCTATAGAGTCGCTGCACGCAGAGGCAGTAGGGCAGTCTGGGTTGACTATTAACATTTTAATCTTCTCTTCTTCAAAGTAAACCCTGTCTTGGCGCAACTACTACTTCTTTTCTAACCCAAGCACAACTTGGTCTCCCCCGTTTCCCGCGTCCCTTTTATACTTGTCAAGAAAATCCCCCCATTGTAGATTTCTACAGCAAGCCCAAGAGGTCATCGCTAGCCCCCGGCTGCTGTTGCGATGTGCCGCCCTGCGCATTCTGCAGCTGCATTGCCGCCGGCAGGGGGTCGCTGGCCGGCGCGCCAAAGTTCATCCCCTCGAAGCCGCTCATCAGGTCGCTCATGCCGCTGCCCGCACCAGGGGCCGCCTGACCGGCCGCGCTACTGCCGCTGGCGCTGCTCTGTGGCGGCGGCGCGTCAAATATGCTCATCATGTCAGCCATGCCGCCAGAAGCAGCAGTACCGGCTGCGGGGCTGGCCACACGGTCTGGCGTCTGCGAGGCGCTGCCATGCTCGCGCGAGGCCGGTGCTGCCCCGTCAAAGTCAATATCCAGCAGGTTTTCAATGTTGCTCTGGGATCCGCCGGCGCCGTTGGCTGCCGCAACCGAGGCCGCGATGGGGTTCTCCGCGGCGTTTTGGCGCTGCTCCTGGATGGCGGCCCGTTGAATCTCGTCGGCGCCGAACCGGCCCTTGCCGACAAACGACTCCGGCGGGCGGTGGTACACGGAAGCCAGCGTAGAGAGCTCCATCAAGAGTTGCTCCAGAAGAGCCGGCGGCAGGCTGGTCATTGTTGTCGTAATGGTGGGCTTTTGTGACAGAATAATGTTCTGCGCCCTTGTCAGCAACTGGCCATGAGTACCCGAGGTGGCGGGTTTCTACATACCTTGGCAACATCCAGGTCGCCGGAGAGCAGTCGCCAGTAGAAGTATGCTCTGTCGCGAATATCGGGGTTGTCGTTTTCAACCGTGGCGGCTTGCAGCACCTTTTGAACCAGGTTCTGGCTGTTGCTGGGCTTTTTCAAGAACAGCTTGACGACAGCTGTCAATATTTGCAGTTGAGTCTAGTCTCATGTTAGCCTCCCTTCGCCATCCGCACAGTAGATTCCGTACCTGAGTGAATTCCTCCATGAAACCATCAACAAAGCTTTCCAGAATCTGGTCAGCATTGTTGATCTTTTCGGCATATTCTCCAACGATCCAGATCAGCGATCCACGAGCATCGGGCTCGTCCAGCTCGTCAATGTACTTGCACAGCGTAGGGATAACACCCTCGTAGCCGGGGTACTTGCGTAGGATGTCCTTGATCACAACCACCACTTCCTGTACGACATAGTTGACCTTTGTGGAAATCAAGTCCTCCAGTGCCTCCACGCATCTGGCGCTTGCATTCTCGATCTTGATGGCGACCTGGCCGATGGCCTTTACGGCTCTGCGGACAAAGTCCATGTCAACTTCCAAAGCGTACTCCTTGAGTTCGGAGAGGAGCTGCTCGTAGTTCTTCTCGTTTGCTATCCTGACCATAATCTCGAGCTTCTGGAGTTTGACGTAGGGAGGGTCGTTGTATTTGCAGAAGAAGACGCGAAGCTCCTTACTGAGGATATCCGGCTTGGCCTGGAGCAGGAGGTCGATATTTCTGAGTGCCACGTATTGGACTTCGGGCGCCGATGCAACAAGTGTCACTACATCATGTTAGTACCACGAGCGGATGGACGCGGGTGCCTGTGCTGACCTAGAGGGGGGGCCATTTTCTTGAGGTAGGAGCCCACGAGCTCAGGGTTTATTGATCGCATGTGCGTAAAGACGACCTTGATGGCAGCGAGCACGACGCTGGGATTGACATGCTGAAACTGAGGTGCAACCCTCTCGCAGATGTGCTCCGACTCCTTGACGTCGGTCGCAGCATAGGCTGCCAGGGTGCTCAGAATCGTCACGCGGCCCCATTCCGTGCACTCGTTGAGGGCGAGCATCAGCTTCTTCAGCGTCGCCGGCGTGATGATGAGTGCGCTGGTCTCGGGCGCCGTCTCGGCAATTTCGGAGAGCGCCTGGACCGAGTTGGCCACGACCATGGGGTTGGGGTCGCCAATCATTTCTTGCAGTGTCTCGAGGAATCCGTCCTCTATGCACATGGTCGGGTTGAGGTCGAACAGCTTGGCGACGCAGATGGCGGCCGTCTTTCGCACGTATGGCGACTCGTCTCGTAACGTCTTGCGCAGCGGCTCTTCCATATAATCGACCATTTTATCTACCCGGATGCAGCCCATGGTTCGAATAGCCAGCGCCCTAACTAACGGGTTCGGGTCTTCGGAGTCTTGTACGAATGTGTTGACGGCGAGAATGCAGAGGTCGGGATGCGATTTGGCATAGTTCCTGGCAGTGTCGGTCAGAGCTGTCTCACGCGGAAAGGCCCATAGGCACAATCTAGTAGCACAATCGCGTTCCATTGCCGCCCTCATACTCACATCAAGTACAGGTAGACCAGCTTCTTCTGGTCCAAGTCGGCGGTCGCGATATTCTTCAGCACGTCCGGGAACAGGGCAGAGACGTCCTTGCCCAGCGTCATGGCCATAATGGTCTTTTGGATGGACTCCTTACGCTCGTAGGCGTACTGTGATACGAGACCAGCCCGCAGCTCAAACGTCTCTCCCTTGCGAGGCGGCGCAAAGGCGCCCCGGATGCGGTTTACCGCCATGGTTGCGATGCTCAGGCGGCAAGGAGGGGCAGCAGGACGGCGAGTCGGTCGGGGGAAGACGGGGCAGGAGGTGGTTGCGGTGTCGAAGGCTATTTAGCAAGCGACACAAATCGCACCCGCTGGCGAATTGTCGTCTGGGTCGATCGCGGGACGGAACAAGATTGCTAAATGGTGGCGGGCAATGGTGGTAGCAAGCCTCCCGCACACGTGTACCTTGGAGGATCTTGATGTTCAGGTAGCTGCTCGGCAGCCCAGCCCGCCCCAATGCGAGCGAGGGGCGCTGTCCAGCGCTTGGTCCAGCGTTGGTGGAGCAGGCAGCAATTAGGTACTAACCCACCATCAACAGATTAGTCGATTAGTCACCCTTGGGTGACATCTCCTCCAAACAACTCACTGAACGGGTTTGGTCGAGCCTCTGGAAGGCTCGATTGCCTTGTGAGAAGCATGGTATGTTGTTTGTTCCTTATTAGATGCGACGTTGCGCTCACTCGACAAGGCCAACTTTCCCAACCTGAGGCGGCTCTTTATTGAGTCCCGAACCGACGACGAGGAGCGTGACATTTCACGAAAAGCCGTCAGTATTTTATGGGAGAATATTCAGCTCCCTCCTGGCTAATTCTTCCGCTAGTTTTATAATGCTGTGCTATTCATGGGATCTGTGGCTATTTTCAGCCTCATCGCCCAAAAGCTCAACGCTGGCAAATAATGCATCCACGGACGGCGGCCAGCGCGCCATGCTGTACAACATCTGTAATGATGTATCCTAGGTTTTCGAGCTGTTCATGAATCATCAAACCCCGGTCTTACCCGGCATCTTCGTCTTCATCTGCCGGCTTGGCATTGCTCGTAGCACTAGCCGACGCTTCTTGTTTCCGCCACAGACTTGCGAGGAACTCGTTCGTGCTCGCCTCCTCTATGCTTTTATCGTCTCGCTTCTTTAAAAATCGTGGAAACCGAAGGCTCAATCCTCGTTCGTCACTCACAAGCCCAATCGCCGCAGTGTATGTGGGACTCAGCGTAATGTCCGCAAATGCCATCTCCCACACTTCCTGCGGCTCGAACCAGACATCCGGCATCGGCCCAGAGTACTCGATGAAGCTAGGCATCTGCCGACGTGTATGCCTTGGCTCTCCGTTTTCCGAACCGTCATCGTAAAAGGCCTTGTTTGCTTTGTAAAACACGTCGGTGAACCCAGAGATGCACTTGCAGACCGCCTCCATCGTCCCCGATTCCTCGTTTCTCACGGCGAGCAGAATCGGTGACCACCACTTCGCTTTGCGACCTTGGCCGTGCCATCCGGCAATAGGGATCAGATCTAAAGTATCAAAGCTCGAACTGTAATCCTTCTTGACTTTGAGCCAAGAGTCTAGTCGCTTATCTGGTTCATATGTTGCCAGCAATGCCTTTCGTCTGGACTTTTTCTTGGGTGGCTCATTCGACTCTCCATCTTCTGGTTTCTTAATCGCTTTTGTCTTGAGCTTGGACTGTGGGTTTTGCAGCTTGGCCGATTCGTCTTTACTCTCAACGTCTTCGGCTCCGAAATAGGTTACATCAGGCAGATTATCCAGAATCTTTACCATAATGCCCTCGCACTTGCTTTCTGTCGCAGACTTGAAGAAGTCCAGCACAGTCTCAGATTCAGCCGAGGTAGCATCCAGGCTCTTGACCCAAGTGAAGCGACTGGGTACTTCGGTAAACAAAGATCGAAGCAGTTCTCGTCTCTCTCGAAACGACCGATTCAGCAGTGACTGCCCGTTCAAGTACATTAGGTCAAAGGAGAAAAGACATACTTGGACAGTAATGCTCCCGATTTCAACGTCCTTCCGGGCTCTGTTGGTGAGCGTCTGGAAGTTCTTGAGCTCACCACTGGCACTATCCACTGCAACGACTTCTCCTTCCATGATAAAGCTGGACACCCCATCTCCCCGTATCTTTGGCACCAGTTCCACCAGATCTGGATACTTCTCTGTCATCAGCTCCAGATGCCGTGAGAAAATGGAAACTTTGCCGTCTTCATCGCAATGCACTTGTGCCCTTTGTCCGTCATATTTGTATTCACAAGTAAAATCGCGGCCTTGCAGCTTCGTGAGCATTTCCGACAAGTCTCTTGTGATGCTTCCCAGCATTGGTCGAAGTGGAACATGAAGAGTTAGGCCGCATCGGATCAGCAGCTCTTCGCACACACCAATTTCCAGTAGAGTTGGAACTAGGTCAGTGTAATTCGGCCGCTTCGCAAAACAAGCCTTGACTATTTCCTCGGCTTTGGCCCATACCTCGGCGAGCTCTTCTTTTTTCAGCTTCGCTAGTGCAGGAATACTTTGTGTTTCGTATTCTGCTCCCGCCGGCTTGGAGAGGAGAAACGCCCTAGAGAGCGCAATGAGCATCGTCGTCTTGACTGCGCCAATTCGGAGATGCTGGCAAATAGTTCGCACAATAAACCGACTCTCTTCGCCGCCCCGGGCATCCTGGAGGAGGCGATCGACAATCCGCTGTTTCGCCTCATTGCTGCCCTGCCCTTGCGTGGTAGCGATTTTGATAAGAGACCGATATACCCCCTGTATTGACAATGGCTTAGGCTTTCTCAGGGTAAAACTCTGCTTTTTCTTCGCCTCAAAAGCAACATCACCTGCATCGCCGTATTTATCGTACAATGTCTTGAGCGATCGACTATCTAAACCACACACTTGCTTCAGCGCCTTGGAGATAGCCGAACCACCCAAGCCCAGTTCCATAGATATGTACGCGGGCGAGATGGAATTTGTCGCCAACCAAACCTACTTCAGATTAGACACGTGGTACACAGTTTGAGCGCGAGGTACATACTGCCGGTAGGAGACTCCCTGGGTCACCTTCAATCAGTAATCTCAAGCAATTTACCAGCGTGTCCACAATCTTGATACGGCTGGCTGTGCCACTGACAAGAACAAAACATCGGGTGAGCAGGGCGTAGGATGCATTGCCACCGTCCTTGGCCCAATGCTCTTTCAGTTGTTCAACGTACATCGATGGTGCAAAAGTCAGCGACGGTTCATCCAGGGGTATGGATAATGTTATGCCATCTTCATCCATCCCTGCAGATTGAAGCGCAAGCGTCTTCTTTCCGCCAAGGATCGCAACGGGAGCTGACGGCTTGGGGGCAGGGACTTGCTTGTCGGCTGAGCTTCCCAGCTCGACAGCTCCAACACTTGTGCCTTCTTCTGGCTCTTCCACGGTCACAGTCTGTTGGCTGGCCATCTGAGCCGCCTCCCTGTCCCATTCTGCCTGCAGCTTCCGAGCGAGCTCCTCATCTGTTAATGGAGCGTCGTCCGCATCAGGCTGGGAGCTCCCCGGGGCAGTAGACGAGCTATTTCCGCTCTGCCTTTGCTTGGTGAAAAAATACTCTAGCCCTTTGGATGGTGTCTTTTCGGTTTTCGCAGCATTATTCAGCTTCCTTTTCTTTGCCGGGCTCGACATCTTCACGGCCTGCCAACCCTGCCGGCCTGGGTGAAACTTGTGTGCCCTTTCAGGACTCAGAGTAGTTTTGGTGCAATTCGCATAATTTACGGTGTCAACGCGTCATAGTTTCTCCGAGACCTGACTTTGTTGTCCAAAATCACGGGTTTGCTCCTGTTCGCGACAGGGTCAATTACACTGCACTGTCGCCAGCGATGACATCCATTGACGCCAAAGCACGTGACCGATCCCGAGTGGTGAACTCCAGCCCCAATTCAAAACTGGCACACTAAGCCTATTCGGGCCGCCCACAAGAAACAGCACAATCCACGTCGAATTTCTTCTAAACTGGAAAAGCCCCACCATCTCGTTTCTCTCCGTCGACAACATCACCCCTCGAACAAGCCCAACATGAACAGCGAAGATCCGCCCGAGAGACCGGAGTACGTCTCCAACATCATCAGCGGCCTCGAGCGCTACAACCCCGAGGCTGTCGGCACCCTGGAGAATTACCTCCAGGAGCAGTGCGACCAGAAATATACCGATTGCAATGCCAACCGCACGCTGCTCAAATTGTGAGTGCATTTTCGCCGAGACAGACTCTTGTGTCTTTTGTTTTTCTTCCGCGTTGAATGATGACTACTGTAAACGTTTCCTATTATACCGATCGTGACGGGTCATCAGCCCAGTCATGGATGACGTGACCTTTAGTGTTGTCTGATATTCTGCCCTCTGTTCTCCTGCTTGCTGTCCACGACTCCGCATCGCGGAAAAGAGCTCCGTGGCTAATGCATGTTTTACACACCACAGGTACCAGCTCAACCCCGACCGCATGAAGGATGAGGTCGTCACAAACATCCTCGTCAAGGCCATGACGCAATTCCCCTCGCCGCAGTTCTCCCTCGCGCTGCACCTCATCAACCCGTCGGCGGCCGCCACCGGCGAGCTGCACGAGGCGCTGACCAAGCTGCGGTCGCTCAACGCGCAGCTCGAGGGCGCGCAGTACGCCGACTTCTGGGCGGACCTCGACGGCGACGACCTGTGCGCCGACCTCATCGCCGACATTGCGGGCTTCGAGGACGACGTCCGCCAGCGCATCGCCTCGCTCGTCGCCCAGGCGTTCCGCGAGGTCAACGTCGCGCACCTCGAGGGCTGGCTCGGCCTCAACAAGGACAAGACGCATAAGTTCGTCACGGAGGTCATCGGCTGGTCTGTCGACGACGAGGGCAACATCAAGGTCCCCGCCAACCCGGACAACGAGGCCAAGAAGGCAGAGATCAGAGAGGACGTCAACATTGAGCAGTTTTCCAGGGTCATTCGACGCACCTGGGAAGAGACTGTATAAAGAGTGGCGGTAGTTGATTTTTCTCTGGGAATATTAAGACGATAAGGGACAGTTACATATCTGATGACATTATGGAATTCACGTATTTCATGGGGCGGAGGGAGGGTCCAAGCTACGGCGTTTTAAACAGGACATTTCATGGGTTCAAAAAGTGAAAGCAAATACATCTGGATTTGTAGTTGCTAAGAGCAGCATATTAGATCTGAAGAAAAAAAGTTGAAAGTTGCAAACCAGTTCATTCTCATTCCATCATGTGTTTGTGTATACATTAAGTTGGTCTCATTGTCCTTCATCAAGTTTTATGTGGACATCAAGTTGCTATATGCATCTATCGTGGGCTCCTCTCTGCTACTTCTTCCCACTCGCCTCCTCCCACTGCACGCCCGCCCACTCCTCCAGATACCCAGCCTCCTCAACCTCCAAGTAGCCCGGGACGCAGTCCCTCTCGCAGACACCCACAATCACCGTGCCCCATTCCATGCCCTCGAGGCCCAGATCCTCCGCCTCGAGCTCCGCGATCGCCTGCGGCGTCAGTTGCACCTCAAACGTCCTGCGCCCGCCGCACCCGCCGCACCTCGGCATCGCGCCCGCCGTCACCGCCCGCCCGACGGCGTCCGTCCTGGAGCACAGCAGCGGCGCGCCGCCAAACTCGTACCGGATCACCTGCTCCGGGTTCTGCGCGAGGCGGTCCGCGAACTTCTGGAAGGTCGTGTCCATGGCGCTTTCAAAGGCCTCGCGGTCCGCGGCGGACGTCGTCTCCGGCGCGTCGGCATCCTCGATCCGCGCGTTAGCGGGCAGCGGCATGTCGGCCGGTTCGGGCTCCAGTGTCTCGTAGTCGGCATCGGCGAGGTACAGCGTCGGGTATGGCGGCGGCTGCTGCGCCGGGGCGGGCCACGGCTCGGGCGCGGCGGGCCCAACAGCGTCCGTCTTGGGGGAGTCTATGGAGAGCGTCTCGGCAAAGGTCTTCGGCAGGTCCTTGTCCTTGGTCGTTTTTGTCTTGCTGGCCGGCGGAGGAGCGGCGGCGGCGACGGCGGCCGGCTGAGAGGAAAAGGGATTGGCGTTGAATGGATTGGTGCTAGCCACACCCCCCGACGAGGAGCTGAAGGGGTTCGCATTCGACGAGAACAGATTCGCCGTCGCCGTCGCAGACGGTCCCCCTCCGAATAGAGCATCCCCTAAACGTTGTTTGGGCTGCTCCGGTTCCTTTGGTGTCTCCAGCTTGTCCGCCTCAGCCGCCTCCTCCTGCTCCAGGTTCTTTTGTTTCTTCGTCTTGTGTTTGTCTGCCGCTTCCGTCGCCGCAGAGCCATCTTCGTCCGCCCACACCCGCACGCCGCGCAGCGCACGCACGCTACCCTCGCGGCGTCTGCAGCTCGCGCGCCTGCAGGCAAAGACGTATATGCGGCGGTCGTGGTTGGGGAACCGGTCGGGCAGCTCGCCGTTGAGCTGCAGAAGCAGCACCATGGGGTCCTTGCAGATCTTGCACCGTGCGAGCGCTGCCGAGGGGGGCTTTTCCACGTCCAGCCATTCCTAAGAGACAGGGGCCGACATGGTCAGTTTGCGTTTGTGTGGTGGGAGGATTATGGAGGGGTCAAGAGCATGCGGGTAGCGAGCTTACCGGGCGGCCACCGATGCGGCTTATGGTATCTTCGTCGGCGTCTTTCGAAGCATATCCCAGAAGAACATTTGTCTCCGCGAATTCGCCATCTGAAGAGTCAGAGTCGTAGTCAGCCATGTTGTTGTGGTTTGGTTTGCCGTGAAAGTACTTCTAGGTGATGGTGGGGTCAAGATTTTTTTTCCCAGTCCAGGTTGTTAGGCCGCGCCACCGCGGGGCAGCTCTGGAGCAATGGTGAACTGTGCTTCCTTCGTAACACGAAGGCTTTGGATAACTGAAAAAATGATTTTGGTATATCCACTATGTAAAGAGAGCTTTTATTCTAAAGCAGATCTAAACCCCTTTTCTTTTTGTCTTATTTTTCTTACATGTCAGCGCCATCCGCTGGTCCAGGGCCGGTTGGTCTGCTCATCTGTCGGGCCTTGAGAAGCTCGTCGCACAGCAGCAGATTTGAGGCAATGCTTGCGCTTGAGGCCATGCAGTTACGGAGAACACGGAACGAGTCGAAGACACCCTCAAGCTCAGGGTCCATCGGTTCACCAGTCTCCAGGTTCAGGCCGACAACGTCACCGTCGTTGACGCCGTCTTGGAGGTTTGCAACTGAAATTCATTAGTATAACGTTCTCTATGACTGTTCGCGTCGGTAGAGCTTACTAGCATCCTGCACGTCGTGGCCAGCATTGGCAGCAAGGGTTTTGGGAATGATGAGAAGAGCGTTAGCGAAGGCCTCGACACCAAACTTAGCCTTGCCCTTGATTGTCTTTTCGAAAGCATCGCTGCGTAGGTGAGAAGCGCAAGCGATCTGGAAGGCTCCAGCACCAGGAACAACACTCTTGTCGACAATGGTGTTGTAGACACTGCGCAGACCATCACGTACAGCGTCGTTCACCTGCGCAATGGTGTGCTGATTGGGGCCCTTGATGAGCAGGGTAACAGATTTGGGGTCCTTGACCTCTTCAACGAAGGTGTACTTTTCCTCTCCGAGAGTCTGCTCGTAGACAAGCCCAGCCCATCCGAGAGACTCTTCGGTCATATCCTCGACGCTGTTCTGCGCAACACCGCCACAGACGAGCTGCAGGCGCTCCATGTTGCGGCGTTTGGCACGGCGCAGAGCAAGGATGCCGTTCTTGGCCAAAACATCGAGCGAGAGAGGATCGATACCCTTCTGGTTGATAACAACAAAGTTCTTCTTCCCATCATTTCCACAAACCTCCTTCTTCAGTTCGACGATTCTCTTAAGCTTAGCATCGACGAAGCGTCTCTCGCTCTCGACGAGCTTGTCGCGCTGTTCGGCACTTGAGTAGAAGAAGCTAGAGTTGATTTCGGTCTTTTCGTATTCAAGGCTGACGTTGAGGGTAAGGATGAAGCAGTTTTCCAAACGCTTGGGCATGTCAGGGTGTCGAGCACCGTGGTCAAGAGCAAGGCCCCTAATCAACTGGGTATCAGCAGCCATGCGGTGCTGCATCTTCATAATCTCAACCATGTGCAGATCGGGTTTGGCGCCCTCTTCGTAAATGGCGAGAACGGCGTCGACAATGTCGGGAGTAAGCTTCGCAGCCAGAGTCGCATTGAGCTTGGTGGAGAGAGATGTGCGCGCGACATTGAGTAGGAGTTCTCTGTCGATATCTTTGGGGAGCTTGAACTTGTCGAGGAACTATCAGGCCATGTTAATCGGGTAGCCCTATCAAACGCCGATTGCCACTGTAGTTACCTTAAGAGCCTCGACCTTGGCAATCTCGAAACCGTCGGTAATAACACGGGGGTGCAGACCCTCAGAGATGAAGCGGTCGGCCTGCTTCAGCAGCTCACCAACAAGCAGCACGACTGAGGTGGTGCCGTCGCCGCAAATGTCATCCTGCGCGGTAGCAGCTCGGGCAATCATGACGGCGGTCGGGTTTTGTATTTGCATTTCACGGAGAAGAATGTTGCCATCCTTTGTGAGCTTGATCTGTAGTTATCGACGACCGTTAGAAGGTGGCGTTCTCGAGCGTTGCAGCGCACGGTCTCGTGGGGTGTGCCTACCTGGCCGGCGCCGTCCACAAGCCTAAAGCAGAATTGGTCAGTATTTTGGTAATTGAATTTATGGAGGATATAGCGCACATCTTGATTGTACCAAGGGGGCCCAGGTTGGACTTGAGGACATCCTGAAGGCCCTCGCCCGCACTGATGTTGACTTTGAGAGCTTCGCCCCTCCTCTGCTGCAAGTTAGCAACCTGAAATGTGGGATGTGTCTGTCGGGCTCGGTGTGCGGGACGGAACACGCACGCGGGACTCGGCCTTGGGATTGAGAAGCTGCGCGGCAGACATTTTGATCGAATTTGGTGCCGGGCTCGCTGTATGTATGTCTGGAAGGGGCCGCGGCAAGTTGATGAGGTTTCGAAAGGAATCGCGGCCACACAAGTCGATGGAAGCCACTGGCAACCAAAGGGCCAAAAGGTGGAGGTACCTTTTTTTCTGCCTAGAGCAGTTGAAGGCGGTGTGGGTCCAAAGGGGCAAGGCAGTTCAGCTGCCTGTCGCTCCTTCCTTAGTTACCCACTGATACAGCTTCACATCACTGCACATATTCACGGCATCATATTTCATCTCGATAAAGGTCGTTCATATTTCTAATCCATCGAAGCGACGAAAAAAGAAAGGGAGCCTACAGCAACAGGCATCCAATCCTCATGTCCTGGACACTTGTACTGCAACTGCTCCTCCTCCTGCAAAAACATAAACCCGTTCGTCCTTGATCAAACGTTACGAATAAAAAAAACTCGTGCAAATCATCCCATCCCTCTAGTTGTACAAAAGAAAAACTCCAAAAGCAAGACCAGACACCACCCTCGCTTCCCAGATTTCAGCAAGAGTTCCTATTTTTCGCGACTCCCCGTGCGCAACACCAAAAACAAAGTCGGCAAAAAGAAACAAAGTCCCGCCGTAGGGAGCATCATTATACCGTGGGCTCGAATGCGCTCCCCAAATTAGTGACGTAACTTCGTAAAAACCATGGCATAACAAGGGGGAGAAGTAATAACACAGAAGACATATGTGACACGAGAATGTAGTCATACAATAAACACAGGAGACTGGCATGTATCAGTGATGTCAAATCACGAACCGCTGAAGAAGAGTTCGTCGTCATTCGTAAACATGTTGAACTCGTCGTCGAACTTGCTCATCATCAGCATACCGGGGTCGCGCTCGAGCTGAACGAGACCGTCGTCATTGGTAAACTGTAGCATAATGTCCTCTTCTTGCTGGCCAATGCTTATTGGCAGGGTGTTGTTGGTCGCTACTGAATCCATCATGCCGCTTGCGGGAAGCATGCCAGCCAGCTCATCGCCGCCCGTCGAGGTCGGGCGCTCCAAGCTGAAGAACGCGGCTGGTGGCGGCGAGGATGACTGCGTCAGCGAGGGGGGTGTGTAGTGGCTGGCCGCGCTCTTTGCAGGAGATGTGGGCTCGTTGTCCATGATGGCCTCCGGAGAGACATACGAGTGCACACTAGCGACGGAGGGGGAGGCTACCACGTTGGCGGCACGACGCCTGACCACCGTGGGCATGGGCGCAGAGGACAGCGAGGCCATACCGTGCATAGAAGAGTCGATGGGGCCCATGTCCATGACCTCGTCGCTCATATGAAAATCCGGCTCGGGAGAGTTGGCGACCGAGCTGTCCGAGTAGCCAGAGAAGGATGACATGGAACTAACAGACATGTTGTTCTTTCTTCTGGTCTTTGCCGATTTTTCCATGCGCGTCTCCATATCAGGTCTGTTCTTCTTGGGCCGGCCACGTTTAACAACCTTTCGTACCACGCCATCAAAAGCACCAATGCACATGCCGCGCTGGCGGTGTCTTGTGAGTGCATCGTGGCGAGCAAAGCTGTTGCCACATTCGCAGGGATAAGGCTTGATTCCCGTGTGAATCTTGGCGTGCCGCTTGAGATCGTGCTGGCGAACGAAGCACTTCTTGCATGTTGGGCACTGGTACTGGCGGTCGTTGAGATGAGTCTGGACGTGTGACTTGATGTTCTCCTTGCGACCAAACTCCTTGCCACACTCCTCGAACAGACATACCCACTTGCCATCACTGGTATCGGGGCTCTGGATGAACTGCGTAATCTCTTCCGAGGTAACTCCTGTCTCAGTCTTGGTCTCTTCAATGTTGATGCTGGCAATGCTGGCGGCACTGGCAATACTAGCGACGGATTCAGTGCGTCGGTGCATGGGGCGCTTTTGGCGGTGCGTGGCAACGGCTTCATCGTAGTTATGGTACTCAGATTGGCTATCGTATTCATTGGAAAAGCTGCCCATGTGCTGAGTTTCAGGCGTGTTCTGGTGGGAGATGTCATCCACAGTGAGGAAGTCGTTTTCGCGTGAAAGTGTATCGAACGCTTCCATTTTCATGAACTCATTTTTGAAAGAATTCATGTTCATGAAATCGGGGGTCTGCATCGGCACGCCATTGAAGGTCTTGGAGTTTGGGAGTGGCGTGGATCCCGGCGGGCTGGGCACGGCACTGGTCATCTGGGCTTGTTGGCGCATCTCTTGAAATACGTCTTGGGCACGAGGCTGACCGCGAGTGCGCGTGGGCTTGAGCGTCTCCTCCATGCTATCGTCATAGCCCTCAGAGAATCTGGCCGGGCGAGCTTCCTGCTTGGCAATCCGGTCATGAGGAGTTTCCATAGGGGTCGGTGGCAAATAAGCTGAGGATGTTAGACAGATGCAGAGAACTCGGTCGAGAAAGGTTGACTTGCCATTTTCATTCTGATTCGGGGGCGTTGAAGGAACTTGAGCCTCTTCACCATTCATGTTTTCAAAAATAGCAACGCGGCCCATGATACCGTCGCTGATTCGGCGAGCTGAGCGGCGGATGGTGGCATTGCCTCCCTCCGTCATCCAAGCCTGGCTGGGATGATTGGGGATGCTGGCATAAGGAGGCATGGACTGGGCATTTTCGATGGTAAAGAGGTCAAAGTCCTTGGCGCTTGACAAATTGTTACCATAGCTCCCTTGGTTTCTCTGCATCATCATGTTGAGCTGCTCGCCATATGTGTCAAAGGGGGCAGTGCTCGACTGGAAACATGATGCATCGAACCTTTGGCTGTGAGGGGTATGGTTAGGGGAAATCACAAAGTTTTCAGTATCACCGTGCCTCATGGCGAGGTAGGGATTCTGGGTAGGAGGGCCCGGGCGTGCTTGTGTGCGTTGCGGCTGCGCTTCTCGCAGTACTCGATGCTGCGATGTGTTGGCTAATCCTGTGATGTTAGTGCTCATACTTACCATGTTATCCTGCCGTGCTGTCGTCGGTGATGTCATTTGCTGGAAGCGTCTAGTGTCCAGGCTGAGGCCGCGGCGATGGGCCGCGGCTTGTCGTCGGTTGAAGTTGGGCGGCAGGTTTTGGGCCTTCACCCCTTCAAAGGCAGAGGGTGTCGAGTTCTGGCGGCGGTGCTGCCTCTGTCTAGGGTGAAGGTTTGTCGTTGGATTGGACAGCATATTGGTCGCAAGGGGAGTCCGGAATAAATTGTCGTCGGTCGATATTTGTCGGTGATGGGAACCTGTAGGTCCGAAACTGCAGGCGCAATCAGCCTCAATCCTTGATCCGGGGATTCACATGATGCGCATCGCCTTACCTCACGCAGCGCAAGCACAGAGCGCCGGGCTAAAGAGTGGTGTTGTTTCTGCTCAGTCGAGGTCGACTTGCAAGAATACGTGTATAAGTGATGTGAGCCTTGTTCAGGCTAAGAGTGACAAGCTTGTCAAGCGCTTCCTGTCGGGAGCTTTTGTTACTCTGTCGCAAGATGTATAACAGAGGCAAATGGTCTTTTTGGTAGCTTAAAAGATCAGAGGTGTGAGAGAGGTAGAGAGGTAGATGGTGGATATACAGTCCAGGGCGAAAGGCCCTCGCATGACATCGGGCTGGGGGGGCCTCGCCCGTAGCCTTTGAGGTGGTCACCACGGCAACGGCCCTGGTCATGCTGCACCTGTGCCGTCGCGCCACCAACGCACCCACCGAAGCGCCGAGGGAGGCTGCGTGAAACAAGGCAGACAAAAGTATGTTTGAGACGACTCATCTTGGACTGATGGGGTTTGGTCCACGGGGGCCGGTGCTGCCATGAGGGTGGATGATGCGGCTATCACGGGCGCCTCTGGTATCTTCTCATCACAAGTGGTTGGCCATTGCGCTTCCTCTACTCTGAGAGGACAATGGCGGATTACAATGGCACTTTTGTCCGCCAATTCTCTTGCTTCCGTTTCTCTGCGATCTCTTTGGCGAATTATCTGCGCTCAGGGTTGTGCCCTCATTCAACCTCTTTGACAGAACTAGTTCATCATCAAGTTGCGCGGCGCTGCAATCGAGGTGGATCTATCTACTACGACACTACTCAGCTACCTCCGAGCTTCCTCCCTGGCCTAATGATCAAAGACACATGGGATACTGGCAGGGAGGTCCACACGGAGCGGCAAGATGCAGCCGCATGAATTGGTGAGCGATTGCGATTGGACGATGCGAGGAGGCCGACAAGTGGCGTCCCCCGGACTGTTTACTTCCTTTTTGGGTTTTTCAAGATGCTCTAGACTCAGCTACAAAGAACTAGGGAAAAGACGGCGATGACTGCCATTGATAAACTCTCGAGTCCCTGCCGACGTCATTCATTCTGCGAGGGTATGACAGTAGATCCCTGTCGCACCTGGCCTCGCAAAATCAGCAAGGAGCTGCGAACCCGCTTGAACATAACGCCACCGAATGTACATGAAAGAGCGATGATATTTCCGTCCGGGAATGGGTTGCGGAATTGGACACCAAGTGGGCTTGTTTGTCTCTGAACCGGTCTCCTGCTGGAGTGCTTTTAGTTGGCCACTTGCGCGAGCTATGATAAGTCAGCCGACGTGTTTTGAAATATTGACCAATTTGGATGCAGTTTATCAAAACGCTAATAGGATAATACTTTGTACTATCAGATTGTCTTTCGTCTAAGGGAAAGCTACGATGAATGCCGTGACAGGTAGTGGGTGTCTCTCGGGTAGGGGCAGTGGGAGAGAGGTGACAGGTGAGGCAGCAGCCCAATTAACGCTCTAATTGTGCATGGATGTTCACAATGGAATCTATGATTGGACGAGTGTTAAGCCGAAGCCAAATCACTACTGAAACTGGGAGAATTGTTTGACAATCGTCTGTTGATCTGGTGGCCTTGCTAGAATCTGTGTGCATTAGCACCGGCGCAGCTTCACTAAGCACTGGTTAATGACGTTATCCATTCGAGAACTCAATTCATTCGAAAGCGCAGTTCTTTATCGTTAATCGTTCTTGAAACTCGACTGGGGTCGGAGTAGCGCGGCTCGCTTGAGCGAAATCGCTGCTTTCTACCATAAGTCCTTCGTCCGAAGCAGATGACGAAGCATTAAGGCCAAATATTTACCAAACGACCAAAGGATCTATCTATTGACAACAGCATCTGGTGCAATGCGTGTGATGTTCTGGGCGACGGCTGAGCGATAAGCGGGGCGGAAAAATTCTGGGCCCGGCTGCTCGTGTGTCAAAGGACCTCGACAATCTTAAAATTTGGCCGTGACGAACCAACTATGCGGAATTAGGAGGCGCCTTCAACCACAGCAACACAATAATGGTAATACGCAACGCTGCTGTGCGGCATAGTGAGTGGCTGCCATTCACAAATTCGCTGCCGCCTTGCTGACTCTCGCTCATAGGTCGCCGCCAATTCGGCGCCCCTGTCGCACGCTCCGTACTGCTGCACCATCTCACGAGCTCCTCCACGCCGACCGCCGCGCCGACGACACACGAATGGGCCGGTGCGCCGACCGAGCCGGCCGCACCGCCGAAGCTCTTCTCGGCGTCCAAGAAGAAGCAGCGCCGCGACAACGCCTCCATCAGCCTGAGCACCAACACGGGCCACGAGCACCACGGCGCGCAGTGGACGCAGCCGCACCGGGTCGGCCGCCGGCAGCTGACGCCGAAGCAGCAGTACGCTGAGTTTGAGCGGGTGCAGCGGGCGACACGGGCGACGGGCACGCGCCTGGAGCGGCGGTACGTGCCGTCGGAGCTGATTGCGGACCCGCCCGCTCCTGAGGATGTGTCGCTGGAGCTGCTCATGGCCTCGCAGACGCACATGGGCCACAACACGTCGCTTTGGAACCCGGCCAACGCCCGATACATCTACGGCGCGCGCCAGGGCATCCACATCATCTCGCTCGAGGCCACAGCTGCGCACCTGCGCCGCGCGGCCCGCGTCGTCGAGGACGTGTCCTATCGGGGCGGCCTGGTCCTGTTTGTGGGCAACCGGCCGGGCCAGATGGAGATTGTGACTCGCGCGGCGGAGCTGGCGCGCGCGTGCCACCTATACACGAAATGGATCCCGGGCAGCATCACGAACCGCGACGTGATTCTCAAGAATAAGGGCATGAAGGTGGTCGACGGCAAAGACGGAGAGCTGCAGGGTTTTGACGGGTATAAGAACACCGCACGCCCTCTGGTGCCTGACCTAGTTGTGTGTTTGAACCCCATGGAGAATTATACGCTGCTGTACGAATGCGGCCTGGCAAACGTGCCTACCATCGGTATCATCGATACCAATGCCAACCCTACATGGGTATCATATACAATTCCCGCCAACGACGACAGGTATGTTTCTCACTCCTCCCATGACGCATTTGAGGCCACCACAAAGCTAATGCCCCATCAGTTTGCGATCCACCGCCGTCATTGGCGGTGTGCTGGGCCGTGCTGGTCAGCGCGGCCAGGAGCGCCGCCTCGCTGCGGCCAAGAAAGGCAAGGTGACGTGGGAGACGCCGCCGTCGCTGGCAACCCAGATCCGGAAGGATATCAAGACGGCGGTGAAGCAGCGAAAGGAGGTCATGGGCCGCATGCAGGCGAACCTCGTTGGGTTTACCGAGGAGGAGCTCGAAATCCTGCAGACTGAGCACGACGGCACCGCCAAGGCGGTCAGCGAGGCGGACATGGTCAACATGATGGCCGAGGCGTCTCTGCAGGAACCTGCCGAGATGGAAGCGCCGCCGGTGGGAGATCTGGCGACCAAGGCGAGCGATTTTGCTGCCAGCCTCGACGAGGCGAGGGGCCATGCCTCTGCTCTCGAGGCTGAAATTGCAGAGATTCGCAAGTGAACCCCAGTCTTGTCATGTACGAAGCGAAGGAGAGAGAGGGAGGAAGTAAAATGCACCAATGTACAATTAGCACTCAAGCCTGTATAGTTGAATGGATGTACACTACGAAGAGCTGTTTGGCGTCTTGATTCACGTAGAGGCCTATGTTGGGTGAAGCACCAGCATTAGGTATGCAATGACATAATAAGGAAGCACCGCCTTTAAAATTAAAAATAGCTTAACAGACTGAATTGCAACTGCTCGGTTCATTTTGCTCATTTCTATCTTCCATCTTTTTCTTTTCGTTGTCTTCATTGAACATCGTAGCGTCCATCCCCATAGCCGGAGAATACATAATCCTGCCCCGGGCCGTCGCAGAAAACACCAGCGCACCTGCGTAAAATCTGGTCCTGCGAAGTTCCCTTACCACCGCGGCTGGGATGCGACGAAAAGCAGCACATTTCAGAACACCACCGCAGCTCTCAAACCAGGTTACCAAGTAACCAGGGCCCCTTCGTTAGTGCCCTCCGAGTGCAGTGTGAGGAGCAGGCCGTGCTGCAGGATCTGGCCCTACCTACTGCCTGCCTTGGTGTGGAAGCCGGCCAGCGGCACTCCTACTCCCCGGCCTGGTGTAAGTCACTTACACGAGATGACCTCACGGGATCAGAAAAATAATGACAAAACTCATAGAACCGGGAAAATCTGAAGGCTATTTTCCGGTTTACAGGTAACAGCATCATTGTATATACATATAAACATCCCCGCTTTCAGCGCACGCCGCAGCTATGCCCGCCGTCGTTGACGACCCGGCCGGCCCCACCATCTACCGCGTCTCCGGGCAGGCGCCGTTCCCGGACCCGGGTGTGCCGCTGCCCGAGACCATCGTACCGCGGCGTGTGACGCTGCGGGACCGGCAGACGGTGGCGACGATCCTACCCGTGGTGTCGGCCGCGGAGCAGGTGCCCGCATCGCTCATCACGTACCTGTGCGGGCAGATCAACCGGGAGATTGAGGGCGGCGACACGTACCCGATGATGGAGCCCTTCACGCCGGCGGGCTTCGCGGCGTACTGGTTTCAGAACTTTGGCGCCGTGATGCTGCTCGGCGACTTCGCCGGCGCGGGCGGCCGCATCCCGGACAGCCGCGACTGGGCGCGCGACTGCCTCGGCAGCTTCTACATCAAGCCCAACTACCCGGGCCGCAGCAGCCACATCTGCAACGGCGGGCTGCTCGTCACCGACGCGTCGCGCAACCGCGGCGTCGGCCGCCTCATGGGCGAGTCGTACATTGACTGGGCGCCGCGTCTCGGGTACACCTACAGCGTCTTCAACCTCGTCTACGAGACCAACGTCGCGAGCTGCCGCATCTGGGACGCGCTCGGCTTCAAGCGCATCGGCCGCGTCAAGGGCTGCGGCAACCTGCGCAGCCACCCGGACCGCCTCGTTGACGCCATCATCTACGGCCGGGACCTGCCGCCGCCCCGCGCCCCGGACGGCGAGGGCGGCGGCGGCGAGGGCGGCGACGACGGCCTGGGCCTCGTCGTCAGCGAGGAGCGCTTCGACAAGATCCGCTACTACCTCAAGTTCGGGCGGTACCCGGACGGCGCGGACCGCGCCGAGAAGAGCCGCCTGCGCTCCGCGGCCACGCACTACAAGCTGCTCGACGACGGGGACACGCTGATGCTCAAAGACAAGCTGGTCGTGTCGGACCCGGCGCGCCAGTACGAGATCGCGCGCGAGACGCACAACGCGCAGCACGGCGGCATCAACAAGACGACGGCCATCATCGCCGAAAAGTACCACTGGAGCAGGATCAAGGAGACGGTCAGCGACGTCATCCGCCTCTGCAAGGAGTGCAAGGAGCTCGCCAAGGCCCCGCCGGGAGGCGGCGGCACCAACGGCGGCGGAGCAGCGGCGACGACGATGGGGACCTCGGCGGCCGGACAGGCGGCGGCGCGGCTGGCGGCTACCGCTTCGAAACCCACGACGCCCGTGGTGGCCGGCGTGAAGCGCTCGCGATCGCCGACACCCGACGGCCACTCCGCCGATCCGACAGCCCTCGCGCGCGCGCTGTCGTCGGCGCAGCGGAGCGTCCCCTCGCCGCCTAGCCACGCGCCGTCGTCAACCGTGGACACCAACCGGGTGCTGGGTCTTCGCACGCACCACACCAACAGCACGCTGCTGCTGTCCGGCGCCCTCTCGTCGTCGTCAACCTCACCCACCGCCGTTATCAACCCCCTGCTGCACGACGACCGCCATCACCACCACCACCACCACCACGACGGCGGCGGCGGCTACGCCAACCCGAGCGACATCTCCGTCGTTCGGCCCTCGCAGACGACCCTGCCCGCCGATGCCTTCCTCCACCACCACCACGCTTCCAACGGCCACGCCGCCGACGACGTCTACCAGCCGATCGACCCCCAAATCATGAGCCACGACGACGACGACGACGACGGGAGCGGCGGCATCCACCACGCGTTCGACGGGTACCACCCGCACGCCGACTTCCAGGCGCTGCTCCACGCCACCGAGGACGACGACGGCGGAGCGGCGGCCGAGAGCGAGCGCCGCGCGGCCGTGGACCGCGACCTGGAGATGCTGATTGTGCACGGCGCGGGCGACGACGACGTGGACGACGAGGCCGGCGGCGGCGGGGAGGTTGTGCTGGGCAAGGCGCAGAAGAACGACGGCGGCGAGGCGGCGGCGGTGGACGGTGGTGGTGGGGGCAGCGGTGGGCAGGCGGATGCGGACATGGACGAGTTGCATGATTCAATCTTGCGGGACGCGAGAGGATGGACGGACGTAAGGCGGCATGATTCGGAGCTGGCGTGATGTTTTCGTCGTAGTTTCTTTGCATGATACCCCTCTGGAGTTGGTGGAGTAGCAGCCACTGCTTGATAGTTGATTATATTTCACATTATTCTCAATCAGACAACATGATCATGCTTTTGACCACCCTAATATGGAAGATAGTTCTCCATAAAATCTATAGAGTTATGTATTCTAGGTATCTCACAGATCCAGACGTCTCACAATGCTTTTATGAACCGTTTCGTTTTCACACATGTCTGTCCTCCCCCCCGCCCCTCTTTCGTTTTGTTTGATTTTCATTTCAAGTTTTATTTACCTGCGCGGCATACCACGCCCGCGTCCCCTCACGGCACGCTGGGCGGCGCCGGGAGGTAGTTGGCCGGGCGCCTGTGGCTTCGCGCTCTCCTCGTTCCGGATGGTCTCATCAACGCCGAGAATTAGGCAGCTGGCCTCGGTCGCGGCCTGAATGGCGTTGATCTTGACCAGCGCGGGTTCCCACACGAAGCGCTTCACCATGTCGGTGATGCCCTCGTTCTGGAAGTCGACGCCAGCCCAGGTCGCGCCCTTGCGGTGCTCTACGCGCAGCTTGTTGAGGATGTCGGTGGCGTCGAAGCCGGCATTATCGCACAGCTGGCGGGGGATCACCTCGAGAGCTTTCGCAAAGGCCTTGATGATAGCCTGCTCCTTGTGCTGAATGTTCTTGTCGGCGTACTGGTGCAGGTAGGCGGAGGCCTCCATCTCGACAGCGCCACCGCCACCGACAACCATGCGGTTCTTGATGGCACGCTTGACAATCATGATAGCATCGTGCAGCGAACGCTCCACTTCGGCGATGAACTGCTCAGCGCCGCCACGCAGCACAAGCGTGCAGGTCTTGGCCTCGGGGCAGTCTTCGAAGAAGTTGAATCGCTCGCCGCCAATCTGGCGCTCCTCAAAGACGCCGCAGGTACCAAGGTGCTCGGGGAGAATGGCGGAGCAGGTGGACTGCACGACGGCTCCAGTCGCCTGGACAACGCGCTCCATATCTTCAGAGGTAACGCGGCCGGCGCAGAAAACGTCGCGGTCGGCAAAGTACTGGGTGGCAAGATCGCCGATGGGAGCTTTGGAGAGGACAACCTTGGCGCCGGTGGCGGAGATGGCCTCGAGCTTCTTGTAAATAATTTGCCACTCAGCGTCGACAATAGCCTGGTAGTCGGAGACCTGCTCAACACGGACTTCGGCATTGTCCTTCTCGGCCTTTAGCTCGAGCTCAACGTTGAGGCAGACGATCTTGGGCTTCTTAAAAGCCTTGGGCTGCTGCTCAAAGCCAGCGTATGAGAAGGTCTTCTTGAAGGCGACACCGTTGACAAAGCGGGATTCGGTGAGGGAGCCGCCGGGGATCTTCTTGATGCCAATCAGCTTGTGGTTGAGGTCGTCTTGGTCGAGGGAGAGAACGGCATCGACAACCACTTGGACACGTTAGCAGAGTGGCAGGCCGGGGAATAGATGGCGACGTACTCTTTGTGAAGAAATCCGTGTTGCGCTTAATGAGTTTGCTGGTCATGGCGGTGGCGGCCAGCTTGTGGAGGGTATCGCGCTGGTTGGCATCGTCGGTGGGGATAGCAATCTCCTTGATCTTGTTGACGGCCAGCTTGGAGGCTCTCCGTAGACCCTTGATGATGATCTGTGAGCTGACACCCTGTTCCACATGTTCCTTGACTTCCTTGAGGATCTCGCCGGCGAAGACGACGACCGATGTGGTGCCATCGCCAACTTCAGCGTCTTGCGATCGTGCAATGTCGACGAGGATGCGGGCGGCGGGGTGGACAATGTCGAGGAGCTTCCAGGGGTTAGAAACAGACTTCTATGCCGCAAAGGTACACTTCTGACAGTGGGGTTTGTCACCAACCTTCATGACAGTCGCACCATCGTTGGTAATGGTCTGTTTGCCATTCTCGTCCACCATGAGCAGGTCCCCGCCATAGGGGCCGAGGGTCGACTTTATCGTAGATTGCACAGCGAGACAGGCATTGATATTGGAGATGATCTGCCCCTTGCCCTGGGAGGTATCGGTGCCTGGGAGATAGAATCGCACATTAGTCAGAAGACGGTCGCGCGAGGGCACGCAGCGATGGCATCGCGGACAGCGCTGCCTAGATTGTGTGCGATTTTCTGTGTGGAAGCGGGCGGTGGGGTAGCGACTCACCCTCCTTGAGGACGATAATCGTGGGAGTCTGGCCTCCGAAAGACATGATGGCGGTGTTGTGCGAGAAGCGCCGTGTCCTATATGCCGGGAATGGACGTGCTGGTGCGTTTTCTCGAGGTTCCAGGAGAGGCGGTTGTCGGGGGGTCGGCACCGCGGGGCCATCGAAGCTCTTCCAAAGAGCTCCAAAAAAATTACTGCCGCCTTTTCATCTTCGTGCACGGACCATGGCTGGTTCTGGAGGCAGCAACCCGGCCCCAGGGGCGACTCACAACCTACAACAACCAAAAGTCGCTGTGCAAACCTGAGATGCCACAGAATGGCTATATTTGATGGGCTATCCGTTGATGGATCATTTGTCGGTGTACTGGTCGACTTCACAACTCCTGATTTGTCACAAGCCGAACCGTTGATCCGCTGAGACTCGCCGTGATGTATGGGCTAGCAAGTTCTGAAGGAACAAGTGGTAAGAAAATCTCGCACGTATGGAAAGACACGGGGCTCAATCACCCCATACTTGCACTATTGCGCGTGCACTCTCATTTCATCAGAGAGTGCGCCATGTGTTGCGCGAAGAGCCTGAGTGATGGAATGGGCCGAACTGGAACCAACTCGCCTCACCTGCGACATCTGACACCACTGCGTAACTATGAATGCAGAGGCGCATACACCAGAAAACGCACTCGAGGACGGCCGTGTATTCGGCATTTCCAGGCATTTCCAGCGCTATAGTTGTGAGTTTTGGTGTTTGTAGCAGCGACTGGCACTGTACACTACCCTGCCTGCAGCCTCATCGCAATAGCCACCCGCAACACAAAGCACGGCCTTCCCGTGGGATCTTGCAGAACCCTACCTGTGACCGTGAGCACGGCAAGCCAAACAAGTTAATCTAGAGGGTCGCCCGTCCCTACACCCTGGACACACGATGGCCCATGCAAGCACCCACCCGCCTCTGAACCAGAAAGGAATTGCCCCCGCAGTCGCACGGCAACAAGACAATCGCAGCAACTCCGGCCATTATTTCTTCCGAAGAGTGCAGAACACTGACTTGTATTTGCCTTTGTGCAACGCGAGAGACAGTTTGCCCAGGGAATTTGCGGTGCTGCGGACCGAAGACGCGGCGCACGATGCAACCTCACCTACTAGCCTCATATTCCGACTGGGCAGCTCTAAGCCGTCTATTATCCCCGCCTACTCTGTCCAGCATTTCCGTAGACGGCCAACGCCTCTCAATTGCAGAGGTTGTGGCTGTCGCGCTGTGCGTACAATCTTTGTCCCCATTCTGGCGAAGCCCTTTTTCCTACTAACAAGAGGACTCAAAGACACGGCATCGCGCCAACTTTGACAGAGGACGAAGCAGCCTTACAAAGTGTCAGCGACAGTGTCGAATTGCTGGAGAAGAAACTCGACAGCGCCGCGACAATTTACGGCGTCAACACGGGCTTTGGCGGTAGTGCCGACACCCGTACGCCCGATTTCGCGCTCCTGCAGAGTGCCTTAATTCAGCACCAGAATACCGGTATCTTGCTGACAAGTGACAAGACGGGCGCTGCTGATGGCCATGACGAGCAGAACCCTCTTCTTCGCAGCCATGCGCTACCAATTCCTATTGTCCGGGCGATGATGCTGGTTCGGTGTAACTCGCTGATGCGCGGACACTCGGGCGTCCGTATTCCTGTCATCCAGCAGATCATGTCACTCCTGGCCCGCAACATGACGCCAGTGGTGCCACTGCGAGGGAGTATCTCAGCCTCCGGCGACTTGTCCACGCTCTCATACATTGCTGGTGCGGTGGAGGGCACCCCGACGTTTTCATACGTACCGATGATGCGTCCGCAGGGCCCAGGATTCTCCCAAGCAATGAGGCTCTTGCGATGGCCGGCATGGAACGCATCAGCCTGCAAGCAAAGGAGGGTCTCGGCATCACCAACGGCACAGCCGCGAGTTGCGCAACAGCCTGCCTCGTGGTTCACCAGGCCAACCAGCTGGCCATCTTGGCGCAGCTTCTCACCGCCATGAGCACAGAGGCTCTGGCGGGGACGTCCAGCAACTACGATCCCTTCATCTCTTCTGTCCGCCCCCACAGCGGCCAGGTGGAGGCCGCGCAGAACATCCGCAACTTCCTCGCCGGGTCCAAGATCTCGCCCGACAAGCCGCCGTCCAAGGTCGGACTGGCGCAGGACCGCTACAGCCTGCGGACGGCGCCGCAGTGGATCGGGCCGCAGCTGGAGGACCTCCTGCTGGCGACCAGGCAGGTGGCCGTCGAGGTCAACTCGACGACGGACAACCCGCTCCTCGACGTGGAGGGCGGCCGTGTCTTCCAGGGCGGCAACTTCCAGGCCATGGCCGTCACGTCCGCCATGGAGAAGACGATGACGGCGCTGCAGAACCTCGGCCGGCTCATGTTCGCGCAGAGCTCCGAGGTCATCAACCACACGACCAGCGGCGGCCTGCCGCCCAACCTCAGCCCCGACGACCCGAGCGCGTCGTTCCTCTGCAAGGGCCTCGACATCAACATGGCGGCGTACATGGCGGAGCTGGGCTACCTCGCGCACCCCGTCAGCACGCACGTGCAGACCGCGGAGATGGCGAACCAGGCCGTCAACTCGATGGCGCTCGTCGCGGGCCGGTACGCGCTCGAGGCCGTCGAGGTGGCGTCGCTGATGGCCGCCGCGCACATCTTCATCCTCTGCCAGGCGCTCGACCTGCGGTGCATGACGCTCGAGTTTGAGGCGGCGTTCGCGGACCAAATGGCACTGGTCACGCAGGAGACCCTGCCAGTCTCTGCGAGCGAGGCCGCGGCCATCTCGCGTGAAATGGCGGCCACGCTGCTGAAGCGGTGGACGCAGCTGTGCTGCCTGGACGCTGCCGAACGCGGCAAGGTCGCCGCGCAGGAGTCAATTGGCGCTCTTCTCCAGCTGCTGCGGCCCAGCACTCATCCGCCCGCGGATGTCGCACGGCTGCAGGCCTTCCAGGCTGCGGCCGCGTCCGCCCTCACCTCCAGCTACGCGCACACGCGCGCGCGGTACTTCCAGCAGCCGGGCACCGCGCGCTTCCTCAGCCCGGCCTCGAGGATGGTGTACGAGTTCGTGCGAAAGGACCTCGCCGTGCCGTTTGTGCGTGGCGTCCAGGACCACCCAACCGTGGCGCTCAACCGCGCACGAGCCGAGAACGGCAGCCAGAAGAAGAACGGGGCCGATGGGAGGGACGAGGCAAAGGAGACACGGTCCGATATTGGGGAGGATGCGAACGGTACGTGGGGCGATGCGCCCACGGCCAAGGTGATGAATGGCGCAAATGGGGTGAACGGCGCAGCCAACGGTGGTGGTGGCGATCCTCATCGGGGAGCGCCGGTCACTCTGGGTACGATGGCGGGGGATATTTATCAGGCGCTGAGCAACGGAGAGCTTCACGGCCGTATCATGAGCTTTTGTAGCGAGTCTCAGTTCTGAACCTGGTTGCTTCGTGCTAGACGGAGACATAGAACCGGTGTTCATCTAAGTGGTAGAATGGCGCGTGAGGGGTCGCGGTTGAAGTGATGGTCAAGTCGTCATGTCCATGCTACGTGAGAGCCGAACTACACGCGAACTTGTTTCTTGAATAAACAGTCACGCCAGACTATACAGAGTAAGGACGATTGTTTCGTAGTCATAAAACAAGGCTCATTCATATTACATAGTAAATATTCTACCCGCATAAAAAAAAAAGCACGCAAAACTCGATGACTGTACAACAATAATGCTGCCCCTCTTGCAGTTGGCATTTCATCGCTCGTTTAGCGGCTGGTAGCACGCGCAATAGTGAATACACCGACAATGACAACGGCCAATGTAACAATTGCGCCGGGAAGCAGCAGGTCGTTGGGGACACCCGCGATGAGCTGCTCCTGCGCCGGGGCCGCGGCGTTGCGCGTCCGCCGCGATCTACGCGCGGGCGCAGGCGCAGCATCCTCGTCATCGTCATCCTCATCTTCCTCCTCGTCGTCCTCGTACACTCGGCGTCTCTCGCGCACCACGGGTGCGGTGGATGTGGTGGGAGGGGTGGTCACCACTGGTGTCTCAACAGGGGCGGCCAGAGCGACGGGGGGCTTCTCGGGGTCGTGAACGAAAAGCTCTACCTTGTCGCGGTGGCCCTGGCGCGCAAGAAGGATGGCTTCGAGCAGGTCATTATCCGTCGTGATGGAGACGGTGTCACCCTCATCGTCCATGTAGCTGACGGCAAATCCGGTGTTGCCCAGCTTGCCGTCCTCAGCTGTCGGAACACCGCCAATGGACTCCACCTCGTTGCCAAGCTTGGAGGCGACGGCAGCAACAAATACTTCGATACCCTGCGAGGCCACGACCTGCAGACGATGGACGCGGTTCGATGGTGCCTTGAATTTGAAGGGAAAGGGCAGATCGGCGGGAGGCATTTCGGGATCGTGGTGAGACCCAACGTGCGAAGCCGAGTCACCGGGAGCAACGCTGTCTCCCAAGCGATCACGGGTAACATCGGGTGTCATCATGCGTGATCCAATATTTGTGTGGTGCTGGCTACCGTCACCCGAGACCATAGACTCAGTCTCGTTGTCAATGGACAACCAGAACTTGTTCCATGCAGGGCCCTCGCCGTCACCGGTCGACATGGAGTTGATCTGCTCAAGCGTGGCATACGTCAGCTTGAGGACGTCGACCATGCCGACAATCTCGCCGCCATCGTTCATGACGGGAAGGTTGAGGTAGTGGCCATCATGCATCTTGCGCAGAGCAGCTTGGATAGTCATGTCCATGGGCGCAAAGTCGGGGTGGGGGGTCATGACACGCACGACGCTGCAGTTGGCGGGGTCCAGGCCAGGAGCAATGACACGCAAAACAACATCTTTGCTGGTAAAAATACCAGTAATGGCGCCCTGATCCTGGACAAGAACGGCGGTGGTATGGTTCTCCTTCATGAGGGCCGCAGCCTCCTTCACAGATGTCCTTACGCTGACAGTTGTGGGAGGGATGCCGTTAAGGACCGTCTCAAGAGTCGGGCCCGACATCTTGCTGCGCAGGGCCTCGACGTACTGGATAATCTGCTGGGGTTGGTTAGTACCCAGTTCAGAGTGGACACCCTCGAGGGCATCGTAAAGCTTCCTCGACGACGAATAGGCGCGCTCGAGCTTCTCCATGGCATCGTAAAAGCACTTTGTGATATCGAGGACACCGGAAATGTCCTGGTTCTCGTCCATGACGGGCAGGTGACGGAAACCTTTGCGGACCATCAGGTCGAGGGCGTCGGTCGCGCTGGTGTCGGTTCGGGCGCAGAGGGGGTTCTTGGTCATAATCTCGGCGATTGTGACATTACTCGACTTTTGCCCGGCGCCCACGACGCGGAACGCCAGGTCCTTGGCGGTGAAGATGCCAGCAATGCGGTCGTCGTCGTCGGTCACCAGAACGCAGTCCTCCCGCTTCGCAGCCATGAGCTGGGCCGCCTCGGAGACAGTTGTGCCGGGCTTGATCTGCAGGGCCTGGCTAGGCTTGAGGGCCATGACAGTTCCAGGAGGAGCCTTGCGGGAGTGTCGGGCTCGGTTCGTCAAGTGCTTCTTTTTGGAGAGGTCATTCTCCATTTTCCGGCGGATCGCCTACCGACGCGAATGAAGTCAGCACTTCCGTTTCTTGCATAATTGAGATACTGCGGCAGCCTTCTCTGCTCTAGGCAGAGCATTGGGACCTCCAGGGCGATGTAGCCCTCCCGGGAACATTTCGGTTGAGCTACGCACCTCATCACGCTTGCTCTGCTTCTGGCGACTGGCGCTGACCGAGGAGCCGGCCTCGGAGGGCTGCGACTCGGTGGCCGGTCGTGGAATGCCAGAGGTAGCCGGACTGCTGGCAAAGGGGATATTGCCCCGGCCTTGGTTGCGGGTGGGCGTCCCTCTCATGGTGTTGCCGGACATGGTGGGCAAAAGGAGTCGAGCTTCGGTGCGGGACGGCGGTCTGTATTATAAACACCACAAACAAGGGAGAAGGACTCGGCCGACGCTGGCGGGGTGAACGGGTAGCCTGGCGGGAGTGAGTGATTTGCCTTTCCTTTGGGGGGGGTGTGCTGGAAGACACAGGTTTCAAAACCTGCACAGACGGACCGTTCGTTCGAGGGGTGGAAAAAGACGAGAGCGCTGAGGAAGGGTTGGTGGGCCGGGTTGGAGATGAGGTAGAGGAGATTACCTGCCGACAGCTCGTGGCTTGTTTACAATGATAGTGACATGGCAGGCGCGCCGGCGGCCGCACTAACAGCGGGGACTCTCGGGAACGCCCCCAAAGCCCGCTAGAATCGCGCGTCGCCTCTGCCAATCCCCCTGACAACCTGGCTATTCCTCTCCAGGGAGAAAGAAAACAGTCTGTGGGTGAATAAAGTTTGGAGGAATTATGCTACCGGCAGGGAACGGAACCGCATCCATTTTTCGATAAGGTTGTAGTAAGAACGCATTCCAGGGATTTTGTCAGTCTTTAAGTTATGGACGTCGATCTTCTCGATAGCGATGAATCGGATCTTTTGCCTCAACACATGCAATGCCCTGCTATCATTACTCGGTAATCGGTATCAAACACAGCTCCCATATCGCTACCAAAACATCCATCCCTGGTATCATCGCAATAGTGAATATGCCACCCAAAAAAAAAAAAAATCTCCATATTATATTCCGTACTCAAGTCCAATTTTCCCATACTCTTACGCACTCCTGCCAATCTTCCCTCGACCACTTGGGATCATCATACAACAGCTCGATGCCCTGCGTGGCCAGGTCCTCCGCCACGCGGCGCAGCCTGTCCCACGGGTACTCGGCGCTTCCCTGCTCGCCCAGGACGCGGATGGGCAGGTACCGCACGTAGATGGTGCGCAGGCTGCCGCTGTGACTGGTCGCCGCGTACGTGCCGAAGTCGCGGAGCCAGGCCTCCTCGTTGGGGCCCATGTCCGACAGCCGCTCCGACTCCATGAAGCCGATGCCGAAGGACCACGTGAACTTGCTCAACTGCGGCGCGAGCAGCTTGCGCCCCGTGTCGGGGGTGAAGACCAGGTCGGTGTTGTTGAACGACCACCGCGACAGCGTGAGTTCGCGGAGGGCGGAGAACTGCGACAGGTCAATCATCTGGCTGTCCGTGTTGCGCCGTCGGAGGAAGCCGAGATCGAGGACCGTCAGGGTGTCTCGGTGCTGCAGCAGCGCGTCGCCGAACATAGCCAGGTCCATGTCGTTGCGGTTGTTGCGAAAGTTGCCAAACTCGAAGCTGCGCAGCTGCTTCGGCCAGCTGAGAAACTGGGCCGTGGCAGCCCAGTCCTCGCTGTAATCTTTGAGCGTAAGGTGTGTGAATGACGCTGTGCGGTAGTCCTATCACAAATGTCAGTCAAGAAAAAGGACCCAACCTTGGCCACCTTGGGAATTCGGGAACCCAATTACCTTCTCAGGTATAATGGACGAGGTTGCCCCCGTCATCGCTGTGACACCATTCAAAGTCAGGCGTTCTATGCTCCACGACTGACGAAATGCCTTAGCTACGTCTTCCAGCGTAGGACCGTAGCCCTGTCTGTTCAGACTCAGGTGGCGCAGGTGTCTCATATGCACGAGCGCCGTGCTCACAATCTCCAACGTCTCTTGCCTGAAGTCGTCGAATCCTCCGTTGACATGAAGAACGGTGGTTCCGGGTGTGAGCGCCACGAGCTCCTTGGCCTGGCCAAACAGGTCCGAAGACGGATACTTGTCGCGGCCCTCCGCGGTGTACAGGCATAGTCCCCTCACATGCGCGCGAAGCGACTCGTTCTCTTGCAGCGCGCGCAGAAACAGCACCGTCTTTCGAATGCGCTGGCGCTCGCGGAAAGGATTCTCGCTCGTCGCGAAGACCTTGTACAGAATCGGGGTCGCGAGGCGGTTGAAGCGCCGGTCGACCAGCGCCAGCGCGTGAAAGATGCCGTGGCGGTCAGCTAGGATGTAGGCTTGGTCCAGTTCCACGTCTGGCCCGTATGCAAATTCGACGATGCGCAGCAGGAGCTCCTCCGGCAGGTGGCTGAGGCGGATCCGGTCGCCGCCGTCAGAGCGGCCATGCGTCTCCAAAGGGACCATATCCAGGCCTGAGTGGGAGGGTGTGCCTGCGCCCGTGAGCAGTCTTCCCTGCGGATAAGGCACAGGACGATGAAGGGCAGGCGGTATTTAATTTGTTGAGCTTCGCTGCGCAGCCTTGCCGGATGCGACGGATAGGGCGCAGCCACCCCGCCCTACCATAACGCCTTAGTTGAAAGACAAAGTAAACCATGAAGTATATAGGTAGTTGCTAAGTGAGTGTACACTAGCTTCAGCAACGCCAGAAGCCGGCATTGATTTGTTTAAATTTACATTTGGGGTCTGGGTACCCCAGGTTGTGTCATGAATTTTCAATCCTGTCGCACATTCCTCGTTGTGTCTTGACACCCTGCCGTGACCTGTTTCGAGCCAATGTGGGAAGTGCTTGGAAAATGGCTCCGGTCAACAGCTACATTGTGTCATTTCAATCTCTAGCGACGTCGTCCCGTTTATATATAGCGGGTATTTTATGAGGCCTTCTACCACTTCATAGATCGGAAGGGCATCAATCCTAGAGACTCGTGCTAACATCGTAGCTCTACGTCAGCAGGCTGGCATCGTGAGGTCGACATCGTGTCTCAGAGTAGGCGCCGGTAGGGATGAGGGGGATAAACATCCACCGCGAAGATTTTTTCGCGTAAAAAATGGCATTTTCCGCCTGTTCGTTCCCTGAGCGCACGTTTGCTTCCATTCACTTGTGTACTGGCCTGTTGCCCACCGTCAACGTGTGGATTACAGCAGAACGCAAAGCTAAGGAGATTTTGTCACTTGTGGCTTATTTTATGTTTATAGGAAATTAATTAAACGAAATGACTGGTATTCTCGCAACTGTGGTAAATCTGCGCTTCGCTGCAAAGTGCCGTGTTATGTGACCCAACACCATGAGCACACATCCAGGCGCGCTCCGGCGCAGGAGTAACGTCAGGGAGGTGTCCCATTTACGCTCGCCTACGCCTCTTTGATACGCCCGACGTACGGCGACTCATTTGTGAGCGCCCATGCTGCCGACGAGAAGCAGCCCGGCTGATCCCCGCCCGCCGAGCCCGACGCCGACGGAGGATCTGCCTTGCATCGTCATCTTCCGCGCTGAGAGGTTCGTCCACGCCCGGGCTCTCCAGTCGTTCCGGTGGTATATGTACGGGATTTCCCATAAAGTCTGCTCTGCAGACTTGACTCCGTATTCCTCCCGAGCGTTTCAAGTCCGCCCAGCGGCGCACATGCAACTCATCCAGCCGCTCGCGCGCCGGCGCGGGCAGGCTGGCGCGTAGCGAGGACAGGTCGCGAGAAAACTTCATGCTAGATTGGTTAATACGGCAGGAGAAGCCTGCACGTCTCCATCGATTCTGCACTGTGTGCAGCGCGGACTCGACACAGTTTTGCAACGGCATCTGTAGTGGCGAGGGGCGTTCTGGCCTGTAGTGGTTGTCTCTGAGCAGACTCGGGATATATAAGGGTCCGATTACATCCACAAAGTGATCCATCTCCCACGCCAGCTCCATGGAGATCAAGCTGGTGGAGACACTCTGCGAGTCACCACATGGCCACTTCTCGTCGTGCTCTGGACCTGTGACTGGCCATGTTGAAGCCCAGATTCCATTGTGCTCCCATTGCGAGATCACCCAGTTGCGAGCGACGTCTTCCTGTGACTTTGAATCCCCCCAGAGCTCAGATCTTATTTGAATCGTTGACCATTCGCTAACTTGCTGCATCTTGCGCAACGCGACATGGTAATCGAATCGGTTTCGTGGTGTGTTGTCCTGCTGATGGATCGGCTCTTGTTCTTCATGGCTTGGCCAGGGAAGATTCTGCATCTCCTGTCCGCCATGCCTTTGCAGGGAATCAGCGAGAAGGCCAGCTCTCTGACCCTGCGGTTGTTCAGCGAAGTCGTCGAAAAATCCACCACTCTGATCCTGCGGTTGTTCAGCGAAGTCGTCAAAAAATCCGCCACTCTGATCCTGCGGTTGCTCAGCGAAGTCATCGAAAACCCCGCCTCTCTGGTTCTGCGGTTGCTCGGCGAGGCCATCGACGGTCTGATACTCCGGGGGCGGATCGGAGCTTCCTCGTCCAAAAATGCTCAAAAGGGTTTGAAACATTGCGATTTTCCAAAGATTTGGTATGCAAAGATGAGTTTGTCTCGCGATGAGTGAAGCGTCGTTTTCGTTGGGAAAGCTTCAGCTCGCACAGTGCGCATTCTGTGTAACACTGCCAGCGGTTACAGCCCAATCTGTTTGGGCCGCATTCTGGGCGGCTACAGAAACAGTGGCTGTGTACCAGAGCCGAAACGTGGCGGGTAGCAGCAGACTTCCCTCTTGTGCAACCACCGCCGTCACTAATTTAATCCATCGCAGGCATGAGGCCCGGTGTACTCGCGCGGCTACCCAGCGAGCTCTCCAGCACTATGCTATTCCCAACAACTGGAACAAATCCTGATGATGTTGTGTGATGCTGTGGAATACGGGGTTATGAGTACAGCTTCACTGACGAAGCATATATTACCAATGGGTCATTTTGGTGTTTCCATGTCTGGAACGATCCCTATCCCGTAGTGTCTGTGTCCAACGTCAAGGTCTTGCTCAGTTGCCTATATGAGGAGCATCTTTCCTATTACCAGTTCCCAATACCTTGTCTCTTTCGACAGTTAATCTTGCTCGATAAACTTTTGAAATGAACCAAAGCAACATTCTCTTCTCCTTGCAGCCAAGGAACGATGCAGCCCAAGAGGTTCTCAACCTGAACTGTAATCAACACCTTGTTTCCACGCGTGAAGGGGAACAGGTCCTTGACATCGGCCATGTGAGATCTGAGGCTTCGGACGGCCAAGCCTGTTACGTCGCAACCATGGGACGCGCTGGAGATGTTGTCATGCCATCAGAATGGACATCTATCTCCAAAGTCCACTGTGCCTTTCTCGCTCGGCCGGATAATTACTGCATCACATTCGTCGACATGTCAACGAATGCTTCGTGTCAGGTGTACGGTGGTGATAGCGGCACTCGCAAGCTGTTATCCCGCAGTTTTCGACAGGTGGAGAGCCACTGCAGCCTTCGGAAGCTTGTCATTCACATAAATGATTCTCTCAATCCGAGAACGGCCGACTTTGACATTATCTGGCATTACCGAGGGGATGAAATGCGCTCCTTTCTACAAACATGGCGCGCAGCTGGACTGCCGAGAATTCCCAAGCTGGCCGACACTCAAGTATGGTCCGAGACAGATGAGAGCTTTACACCAGAGCAGAGGGTCAGCCCTGCGGGCGACTCCCAGACAACCGAGGATGATCTCTCCAAATTTGTGCTGACAGAGGAATCTGTTGGCCGCGGTGCCTTTGGAACCGTTGTAAAGGCTATCGACCCAGCTACGGGACGGGTGGTTGCCGTCAAAGCCCAACAGGCTAAAAGTCGGACTCAACTGAAACGCCTGCAGCGGGAGGTTCATATACTCAAGGACTTGTGTCACGTACGTATATTACTTTCAAGCAATTCGGACTACACTAACAAGTAGCAGCCAAATATTGTCAAATTTCTTGGGTATCGAGCTACCACCCGTGAAGATCCGGTGTATATCTTCATGAAACTGGAAGATGGTACTTTGGAGGGCCTGGTCGCCAACCCCAGCCCGGAACCACTGATGCGCATCGACGATCTAGCCCTCAAGGCTTTCCACGATATACTGAAGGGTCTCGACTACCTCCACTGTAAAGGGTATATTCATCGTGACGTGAAACCCGCAAATATTCTTTACAGCCAAAAAGATGGCCGCTTGACTTTTTGCCTCGCAGATTTCGGGATCAGCGATCTAGAAACTGCAACAACATCCGCCTGTGGCACCCCACAGTTCGCTGCCCCGGAAGTACACTATGGCCGGAAGATAACCTCTGCGGTAGACATGTGGTCCTTGTCTCTCAGTATCCTTTGGACTCTTGACCCCAATTACCGCTCCCAATTGTCTAAAGGTCCCCGAGACGTATTGGAGGTTGCCCTTACTGTTGCGAAAAAAGGTTGGGCCCAATTGGGGCCTGCCCATGAGCTGATCGTCGTAGACTACCGCAAACGCGCGACGGCGGCACAAATGCTCATCAAGAATTTCCAGGGCGAAGGTTTGACAACGAAAGTCAATGATGTCGCGAAGCTACAACTGGTCGACCCTCCCAATGTTGAAGAATCACTAAGGGAATTAAGGGCTTCTGCAGAGCGCGCGCCGGATCAGGATTCTGTCCGCCGAAATGCCTCCTGCGAGCCTATGCAACTATGCACTCCTGCTGGTGTTCATGCCGTGTCAATTGCCCCCGAAAGCTCTCAGCCAGCATCTGGTGTTGCAGGCAGAACTCCTGCGCCGAACCCCCCACTGAACGCCCCCTTCCCTGTCAATGCTGCTGCACCGCCCGTGGCGGAGGAAGATGAAGCGGGGAGCCGCCCAGTGGCTGTTTGTGTTCGTGCTGAGGTGGCGCGGCGGACAAAGACGAGCCCTGCCGGCCGTGGAGCAGCTGCAGCCAGGGTCCAAAAGCTTGAGCCACCAGCAGCGCGGGGAACGAAGCGTCCAGCTGCTCGACTAAGGGATGCGCTCCTTAGAGAGGCGACGGACATGATCGGCACCGTTCCGAACTAACGCTGTTCGCACCGGTTGCTTTGGGTCAAACCTGCTAGACAGGCTCATTTCTCAGACACAGATGATCAGCTGTGAAGGTCGATGCAGAGATGCGGTTTTCTTTGTCAGAGAAGAGTCAAGATATAAACCACTACTCGTGAGTACATCATTGCAGCCCTGCCGCTGTCGTTTACTGATTGCCAAGCACATAGCTTGTAAGTCTTGCTAGAGCAGATTGTCAACTATTGGTATAATGAAAAAGAAATTATTTCTTAAAGCTGAATAAACCAGTGTACCAGATAAGCACCCTTATTCGTAAAGAAGAAGTGGCGCTTGAGTGTACCTGCGGCTCTGCGATGAGCTGTGCAAGGGCGAGTATGATCGGATACAAACGCCGTACCGACCTTTGCTCAGATATTTATCTGTTTAATCGGGGAAATACGCCGGCTGCTCACTATCCTATAAAATGCAGTGTAGTAAGGTCGCACGTTGGACGAGTTTTAACAATTGCCAATAAGGGAATGAAAGCTCTGCATGGAAGTAAGTCAGAGGCTCTCCCTTTTCGATAACTTCTCAGCCCTTAATTGTGGACTTCTTGTCATCCAAGTTACAATTGGGCGAATGGTTTAGTGGTATAATACTCCCTTAGCATCTGCTGGTCCAGCAGGTTAAACGATTGGGAGTGGTCCGGGGTTCGATTCCCCGTTTGTCCATCCTTGACTTGGCCTTTATTTTTTTTTTCGTTTTGGCATTTCTGCCCAGCGCCGATTTTTAGTGTTTTGCCATCGATATCCTCCCCCATCTACTACCACGACGGTTACCTACTTCTTTGTATAGCACCTAAGTTGCTTTTTGGCGCATTATGAGAGCACTTCAGCGTGGCACATTACGGGAGCTGTGAACAACTGACGCATGGTAACCAATTGGAACAATCAAGTATTGTATTGAGAGTTTTCTTGGTGAGCTTATAAAGAATCTAATTCAGAAAGAAATCATTACAATGCAAGCGTCCATGTGACGCATTTTTGACTCAGCTTTGAAGCCTAATATGATATGCCTAAAATGACCTGTATCTGGGTATCGCATGAGAAGCGCTGAAAATATGTATCTTGTTCAGAGTTTTTGTTGAAAAGTCTTCCACGTGGAAGGAGCTCTACACCTTGGTGATTTTGACACCAACTTGGGCATAGCGGGCCGCCACAAAGAAAAAGAACCCAATCACCATGGAGACGCCGCAGAACAGCTGGAGGCCAATATAGTCGCCGTGCTGACGCGACACAATGGCGCCGCCAATAGGGCTGCCAGTCAGGGCGCCAAACGCCATGACGGCAAACCCGGTGCCGACGCGTGTGCCGATGAAGCGAATGTCCGAGACCTGCGCAATCAGCGTGGGGGCGAGGGAGACGAAGCCGCCCGAAGAGAAGCCGAAGAGGGCGGCAAAGGCGACGATGCCCGCCGTGGAGGTGACGGGAATCCAGATAGTCAGGACGAAGATGGCAGATGCAAGGACGATGCAGAGCACCACGTTGAAGCGGCCATACTTGTCCGCGGCGAGACCGGGGAGGACGCGGCCAAAGATGCTGACAGCGTTGAGGATGGGCAGCAGGTACGGTACCAGCTTCTGTGTCATGCCGGCAGCTTGAGCCTGGAGCAGGATATAGTTGAAAGGCAGGAACATGCCCCACATGAAGAAGAAGGAGCCGACAATGGTCAGTACCATCTTGACGTCCTTGAAGGTGTCAATGTACTCCTGCAGGACGAACGGGCGTGGGCTCGGAGGCAGGCGGGACTTGACGGTGAGGTTGGCAATAATGAGGAGACCGAGGAACAGAAACGCGACGGCGCGGATGGTCCACGGGAAGCCAATCTGCCGGATGAGGTGGTCCATCATGATGGGCAGCACGACGCCGGCCAGCGAAGACCCGGACACCATGATGCCGTACGCGACGGCGCGGTTCTTGAGGAACCAGGTGACGATGCTCGCCATGGAGCAGTGGAAGATGGCGCTGGAGCCGGCGGCGGCGACGATGGACTGCGCGAGGAAGATCTGGTAGTACTCGGTTGCGAGCGACGTCATCATCAGGCCGAAGATGTAGACGACGGAGCCGGCGCGCAGGATCCAGCGCGGGCCGTAGTTGTCGTAGAGGCGGCCGATGAGGATGCCGAGAAAGTTCATCATGAAGACCTGCGTCGACGTGATCCAGCTGACAGTGGAGGCGCTGTAGTCGCGCAGCGTGTGGGAGACGTAGTACTGCTGGAAAACGCCGACGCAGTTGATGAGCCCAAACGTGCAGAACAGCGCGCACCAGCCGCCGAACACGACCAGCCAGGCCTCGCGCCCCCCGTCGGGGAAGTCTTGCGGGGGAGGCGGGCCGGGCTGCTCGTCTGCGGCCGACGCGGCCGGCAACGGTGCGCGCTCGCCGTCCTGCTGCTTGTCGCGGGCCGCCTTTTCGGGGCTGATGGCGGCCGCGGCGTTGCTTTCCACGTCGGAGTGGGCGGCGTACTGCGGCTTCTCAAGGACCGTGTCCGAGGACAGGGAGCCGGATGTTGACCGGGGCATGGCGGGCTGGAGGGTGGCGAGCGAGTGAGTAAGGCACCGGTGTCAGATGTCAGAGGCGTTGGGTTGTCGATGTGTTGGTGTAGATCGGAGTCGCAACAGCGGCAAGGTCTATACGTTGTGGCCGGGAGGAAAGAGCATAGATCCAATGGTTTCCCTGGGGAAGAAAGCAGCAGGACTTCCGTCGCAAAGGAGAGCCGTTCTGCATCGGCTTTTTCCCGAGCTTCCACGACTGAGCTGAATTTCCGAGACTTGTCAGCGTCGTAGTGTGACGTCTAAGCTGTGGTCTTTTGTGCGCCAACTATTCAGGAAGGGGTCGGATCACTCCTGTTGGCGAGAAACAGGCAAACCTCCAAACTAAGTTGACAACTTCAGGAAAAATCCAAGGTGGGCATGTTGACAAAGAGTCATTTCACAAGTGACGCCAGAAGGTAATTATAAATTCTGACATGCCCCCTCCGCCCCCCATTCATGTGAGAGGCCAGTGGTAAGTAAGATCGAGTTGGACGGCTCGCGTCTTGAGCAAAGGCCGAGCAAGTGGGGATGAGCCAATTCGTAAAAAAAGGCGATGCCCAGCAAAGTACCTGGATTGTTCGACGACGGCAACGTGCAAACTAATAAAACGGGTACGGTCGCACATTAGCCTAGCTGCCGCTAGTTAGCTAAATGACTAATTCTAGAATTCCCCGTATAGTACATATAGAATATATAACTATATATATAGTAAAATCCTATAATAAGATATTATTATACTACTAAAAAAGGATCTTAAATATATATATAAGTTTATTAATTTATTATATAATATTTAATACTTAATTAACTTAATTTTAATTAAAGTTAATTATACTTTTATAATATAAGGTTAAAGTATAGTTAGTATAATTAGGAGAAAAACACCTAGAGCGTGTGGTAGCTAATAACTACAAAGTAGACTACCTAACCTAAAGTTATCAGAAAAGACTTTTAGTTGTAGCTATAGTTTAGGGGTTAGGATAATAAAATAAAATATATATTACCTATAATTAAAAGAGGCGTTATTAAATAACACTAAATAAATAATTATAGGGGTATTATTAATAGTTCTATAAAAATACTATATTACTTAATAATTACTATTAAAGTATAATAGTTATTAATAAAGGGATAATATATATTATAATAAAAGAAAGGTACTACTAAATTAATTAAGGTAGTTACTTTTAAAAGTAAATAAAATAAAGGGTAAAAAGGTTATTATTTTTCTATCCTTATAAGTAATATCTACCTATTTATTCTTTTTATTAGGGCTAGTAGTAGTAGTAATTTCTGAATAAATTTAGTAGGCTAGTACTATTAATTATAAAGGGGGGGGGAGATCCTAGTTATTATAACCCTCCCTATATAGAATTAGAGCTATTTATAGCTTTAAGCTATATAACTTAAAGAAAAGAAAATAAAATAAATTAAAGGAAAGATTAAGTAAGAGTAAGTAATTATATAAAGGAAAATACTATTTTAATTATAGTTACTATCTCTTTATTTTATACTACTTATATTAAACTAACCCTTTCTAGCCTTATATTATTAATAGTAGGTATTATTTTATTTTTATATAGTAAGGGTAGTACCTTAGAAGCGAGACTTAATCTTATTCTAGGTATTTGTTATAGACTAGCCCTAGGCGGCTACAAGTAGGCGTTAAAATATTATTAATTCCCTTAAGGAAGGGAGGAAAACTCTTCTAATAAGAAGGGGGTAGTAGCTAGCTAAAGTACTAGTAGGTTACGTATCTATTATATAAGTATTCTTATCCTACTATACTTAGGACTAGGTTATAGCGAAGCCTAAACCTTTATATACCCCCCTACCTTAGGTGTAGTATAATAGTAGTACACTTAAGCTGTAGGAGCTTATTAGGGAAATATTAGGTATAGTACAGGTTATATTACATACTTTAAGTCCTATATAGGTCCTATATAGGTAAGGTATAGGTTAATATAGCTTTATTATATATAAGGATAATATAATATTTATCCCTATACTAGTAGTATAGGGTCCCTTAACTACTTATAGGCTATTAGCCTATAGGAGCTTATAAGTATACTTTAAGATAATAATATAAGGTAAAGTAAGAGTACTTTATATATAGTTACGTTATTAAAGGGGGTCGTTATATAGCCTTTATATAGAGTAAGTATCCTTTACCTACTAGTAGGTATACTCTACCTTGCTATATACTATCCTTAAAGAGGCTAGTTAAGGTTATAAAAAGTATTTATATTTACTACTAGCTAGTAGTATAGTAACTTAATATAGTTATATAGTAATAAGGTAATATTAATATAAGTATTAAGTATATATATATAGGAATAA
>LUFD01002811.1:70657-92828 GCA_003025255.1 Cordyceps pruinosa | reverse complement strand
TAAGTACTTTAATGTACCTACTAGGGATCCTAGTAACTCCTTGCTTCTAGCGCTAGATACGACTTTTAAAAGCGACCTCCGTACTCTCGCTACTCTCGCTACTCTTGCTACTCTCGCTACTCTTACTACTCTCGCTACTCTCGCTACTCTCGCTACTCTCGCTACTCTTACTACTCTTACTACTAATCTTATAGCTAGAGGGGCTAAAGAGGTACTTTTACTTAGATAGGTTTTACTATAAAAAGAGAGGTACCTTACTAGTATAAAATGTAGTGTAGTCTATATTATTACGTGAATAGTAATATAATGTTGTGCGAATAGTTATACTTAAAGAAATTTAAAAAATCAAAATAACATTAGCTCTAGTTTTGGTACCAGTCAACGTCTTTGCTGCAGTTGTCATCCACTCGGCCATTGATACGCGTAAAGAGTGTCCTTTCTTTCCACCATCACATACCCAGAGCCGTGGGGGTCACCAAGACGTTGCGAACTCGTCGTACTGAATGAATTCGGGCCGGTCGTGCTTTGCGGAATACTGAATCCTCCTCGTACAGCGGCAGTTCTCCCGTAGAACTGCACAGTCAGTCCGTGCTGAGACCTCAATCGTACCATGCTCCCAGTGTGGACATGCCGAGAGAGATTTGCCAACCTCGCTGCTGCTACTGATTCATTCTCCCGTCAGTGGTTGTTGGGAACACGCTCCATGACCTCCGTTCTTCCTTCACGAGCAGGCCCAGGCCCCAGCCGTCTCACAGGCGAGAGTCAAAGCTACCAAATACTCCAGAGGCATTTCATGGTCAAAACTATTGCTGAGGAACTCGTCGAGAGGTGAGGTGGCCCTCTAGAGCGCTCCCCCTGCGGTGTCTCATTCTCAACGCCGTCACCGCAGACATCACTCTCAACATTCTCATCCGCATCGCTTTCTTCACCGCTCAATACAATAAGGATGCAACGACCTGCTCTCACAACGCTCCGGCTCTCGCCAACATCAGCAGTGTCTGAGGTCATGCAAAGACACCAGCAAATGAGCATGCACCACTTACTCATATCAGACCAGAATGCCAGAACTGCCAAGACGTCTCCGCGCAGGTCTCGGCGACTCCGAATCATCCCTTCCTTTTATTAGGGGTATGAGGGGCTGCCGGTTCGGCACATCGAACCGAGCCACCCAGGGTCCCAGCCCTCCTTGGACATTTCTGGAGCCCCAAGCATGCCGCCTCGACGCAGCGGAGACGTGGCCATGCAGTCTCCGGTAATGAGTGGATGCGTGCTTGACATGTATTGTTCTTTTCATTACAAGCTGTGTCATGAAGCTTCTTGCAGCCATGCACTATGCCGCAGGAGGGGCAAGAAGGAACTATAATAGTTAATGCTTCTTTCGGGGTATAATCATGCATGTATATACAGGGTATCAAAGTGCTTTCCGCCGTCGCTCCATCGCCGAAGCCACCCACATCCACATTCCCAACTCCCCCTTCATACTCAATGCTTCTTCTTCGACCCCGGCTGCAGCACCGTCACGCCATTCACACTGCCCCATATGCTATCCGACACCTTGGGCGGCAGCTTGCGTCCGCGGAGCCGCTGGTCGATCAGGAACATGCCCACCACAAACTCCTGGCGCGTGAGGTAGCCGGCGCCGCGGCCGCGGTCCACCAGCTCCCACACCTCGGCGAGCTCCTCGGCCGGCAGGCGGGAGCGCCGCCAGATGTCGCGCACGACCACGTTGACGACGCACTCGGACAGCTCCGTGCCGAGGCCGCTCGCCACGCTGGCCGACGGGCTGCTCTCGCGCGTCGTCAGCAGCAGGCCGCGGTTCGACGCCCACAGCGCCTCGTACCGCTTGCGCTCCTTGTCCGTGACCTGGTCGCGCCAGCGCCGGCGTGAGCCCTCGTGGTGCGTGTGCTTGGAGCTGTGCAGCCTATGCCGATGGTTCTTCCGCGACCGGTCGTGGCCGTCCTCGGGCTCGCTCTGCGGTTGACGCAAAGTCTGGAGCAGGTGCGGTGATCGCTGGCGCGTAGGTAGAGGCGGGGGTGGCAGGGAAGTGCCCGAGTGGTGAGGCGTTAGACGGGACGACGCCAACGAGCTCGCCATGATGGCATTGGCCATGGAGTTGAGCTGCATCGGGTTGGACGACGACTGGGTAACGCGCCGTCTAGGAGGCTCGTGTGTGGGCGATGGTGGCGCGCTGACAATGGAGTCGCGTCTATTCGGCGGCGGTGGTTGTGGCTTGCTGGCTTTCGGTGTATTTGAAGTAGTGCTTGATACGATGGGCAACCCCCACATGCTGTTCACCGGCGTGGCCCCTGTAAGAGGCGTGTCCGAGTTGCCGCGTCGCCGACCAGCGGCCGGCCGCGCAGGCGCCAGTCTCTGGCTACTTCGAGGCTTTGGCGGTATGGGCGGCCGCTTCTCGCCCGTGGTACGTTTCTTAGGATCAGGTGAAGGTGGCGACTGGACATCGGAAGTCGGGCGGAGGATAATGGCTGGTGGAGGCGTGCCGGATCGCAGGGAAGTAGTACTGGCAATGCGGGTAGGTTTCGGTGATAGGAGCTCTGCGGTTGTTCGACTGACGACGTGAGGCGTGGGAGATTTCTGTCTCGGCGTCGTGGGCGACCCATTGTTGGCTGGTAAAATAGGAGTGTGGTCGTCTCGTGACACCTCTGATAGTCGTAACGGGGAGGGTTTCCGTGAGCGTCTGCGAGGGGAGGCTAGCTCTCCGCCGGCGTCAAGCTTCTTCAACGCTGTCGTTGACTTGGCCCGAGATATGACCTTGGTTGGCGTGCTCGTACTAGCCGGGCCGTCGGCGGTGGCTTTCTCCTTCAGTTTGGGTGGTTGCACGCGAGGTTTGCTTGCTGCTACTTGAACGATTGCTTTCGAGGCTGATGTAGGTGTTGTGGGAGATACAGCTGGTGGATCATCCGTGACTGCTGGAGTGGTTGGCAGCCGCTGGCGTACAGCTGTAGCAGGCTTACTGTCAAGAGCCCGGGGCGGTGTCGGTGGCCGCTGGGATGTTTGGCTTTTGCCTCCTCGTTGCTTAGAGATCGGTTTCGGGGTCGGGGACACCGGAGCGACGATGGTCTGCTTGATAAGGATTGGTGATGTGCGAGCGCGCTTCCGAGCAGCAGGCTGCTCAGGGGAGATTATTTGCAGTAGAGCTGGCGCGCCCTTGCCGTCGGCCTCATCCACCTCGAACATGGAAATTAGCGAAGTCGTCGGGGGTATCGGCTGCGAATCGACAGCCTCGGCGTCATGCAGCACATTTGCAGTCTGTGTGCGTCTCGGTTTCCGCAGGGCCGTGGGCGTCGGACTGCCGGTGCGACTGGCGGCCAGCGTCGCCGCAATCAAGCTCGGGCTCTTGGCTTCCAGCCTGGTGCTCGCGGCGGCCGGCGACTGCGGCGCGAGCGTCAGGGCCAGATGCGACGACGGCGACGCGGACGGAGCTCTCGCGGCAGCCGCCGCCGTGGTATTCGCAGCCGCCGCCGCGGTCGGAGACGCGCCGAGCTGTTGCAGACGCGCCGCCACCAGCCCCGCAGGGAGGACGGCCGCGTCGGGTTCTATCTGCGGCGACGCGGCACCGCCGGCGCGCTGGCTCGTATGCGGACGGAGAGGCGAGGACCGCGGGGCCTGGACAGGGCCGGCGGGACTCTTGGCCCTCTCCACCGAGGACGTCGCGGCGAGGAGCGCGCCATTCTCGCGGTAGTGCTCGAGGCTGTGCTGCTGGTTGTGCAGGGGTGGGCTGCGGCTGCGGCTGCGGCTGGTGCGGTCTGGTGTCGTGGCCGGGTGCCTGGTCGAGGTCCGCGGTCCTGCGGCGAGAGAGGAGGAGGAGAAGGACTGGCTGTTGTGCTGCGGCTGGATGCTGCTGCTGCTCGGGGAAGGCGGCGGGCGCTTCAGAAAGGCCAGCGAGGCACCCTTCAACGCGGCGGCGGCGGCGTCGTCGTCCGGCGGGCCTGCGGCGCGGGAGCTGACCGCAGGATTCATCAGCAGAGGGAAGCAGCTCGCGGCGACATCAGAGCCGAGGTCGCGGGAGGGCCGGGGGGGGGCTCGAAGAGGATAGGGCGAGCGTGTTCGATGACGACGACGTGTGGTCTGTTTGGTGGTGGTGGTGGTGAGCGGCGGCGGTCGACGGAAGAAGCGAAGGGCGGTAGAAGCTCAAAGGAATGCAGTGCGAGATGATGAATGGGTTCTCGGTCGAAAGATAACAAATGAAGGGGGTAATAGAGAGAGGATGAGGGAGCGGAAGGCTGAGAGGTGCAGGTGGTGAAGCTGGCCAGCATAAATTAAATGGAGATGGGACGAGGTCCGGAGCTCAGGGTCCGACGGGTCCGACACGAGGCTTGAAACGGTTGGGGCGAGATACGAATACGGGGAAATGTCAATGAAGAGGGCAGTGTTAATTAATTCTAGATGGTATTTTTAATTGCTACCATTCGTCTTTGTTCTGTTTGCTTTGTGTCTGCCTATAGCCACTCCTGCCACGCACCCCGTACTATGAAGAGGACCCGAAAGCTACAGCTCATTCCTGCAAAATTGGTATCGTTTCCTTCTTCATTTTTCGCATTCCTCTCATGTCAATACCGCAATAATCCTCAATTCTGGTGTCGTGTCATGGACCATTGGGCGCCCGCCTTACCACCGTCTAGGTGCAGTAGCAGCCCCCATTGGACGGATAGTAAAAGCAATAGTTTTCGGTATTGTAGCACTATTTCAACGCTTGAATTAACCTCAAAAATCCCCGGTGATCAAGACAATACATACCGGAGAGCTAATGAGGCAGTAGCAGTATCCCTGGCATACCCAATCGCCGCTCATGAAGCGAAGCTGGCAGATCTGGTTGCCTGCATCGCAGAACTAAGGCAGTCAATCAGTTAATGCCTAGATTTCGCTATTAACCTTGTTTTTAACGTACGCCGTGGTATGAGTCATCCCTTTCCATCATACCGGCGGCATTCTCAGTCTCATTGTTCAGCGACATGCCCGTCACCACGAGCTTCTTTTGATCGCTGCAGTGAACGTCAGTCTGGCGCGCAGCAAGCTCATGTGTCTCGGAGGCCGGGACCGCAGCAGCAAGAGCTGTGGAAACCAGGGCCGAAAATGCGGTGCGTAAAATACCAGGCTTCATTATGATATAAGGGGGTGGGTAGAAGGCTGTCAGAAATTCATGCCGCGGCAACCTGGAGATATCCTTTAGACTTTATATGCAAGCTGTCTTCTTTAGTAAATCCATCTCAACCACTACCATTCCGTGCAACAGAGAGTTCAAGACCTAAGTTCTGCCGTTCTAGCACTCATCGTCCTTGTTCGGGCGTTGACATTGGCAGCTCGGGGAAGCTTCAACTCCGGCCTCCTCGAGCCGATGGTGTGTCACACAGCCTGATATGACCTCGACATTGACTACAATTTTGCAGATCAAAAAGGATTATATGACGTACGCCGTCTTATCCGAGACAGCATGTCTCGGTGTCGCATATACGGCTGTCGCAGACATCCAATCAGAGAGGGGCACACGAAGAAGCCGGCCAGAAACGCAACACGTCTTTGAGCAAATAGGGTCTGCTTCTCTGATTTCGAATATTTATGGCATTCCCATAGTCAATCTATAGCATGGAGGTTCTTACATTGGACTGAAGCGATGCATCCTAGGCTGGTACCCAGCAATCTCGGGATACTGCTGCAGCTTCAGCCTCATAGCCGAGTCTCTCTCATCTACCGTCAGGAGCATATTGTCCGCCATCTTCGCAGCATATTCAGCCAGTGGAGCTTCCCCGGCATCACGCGCCTCGCTGCGGATCTGCAGCAGCCTTCTCAGCCAAAAGACCCATCGTTCTGGGCTGAAGCCTCCCGATATGACTTCAAGCGATTCATCATTGCGGAAGAGTCCCCCAACAGGGCAGTCCCCGGCATGGCCATCCCACGCTTCCTCCGCCAGTTGGATGAGTTTGTAGCGCGCATGGTACAGCCACGCATTCACCACGGGTAGCATATCCGCAATGGTCACATCTTGGGACGTCCCCGCGGGATGATCGGCGGCTCCTTCTGTGAATTTTCCGAGGCGCCGGGGAGTTTCAAGAGCATCGCGGAGGATGGTCAGACCAAGAGTGCACATGCGGTTGTTGCATACGCCCGTCGACGCAAGTTTTGCCGAGAAGGTAGCGAAGCTGAGGCGATCGCGCGGACTCAGGCGCACCCAGTCTTGCGACCAGAATTGGAGCATGTCCGTGGCGAGAAACGGCAGGTCGGTCCAGATGATTCCGTCCGAGGTCGTCGCCATGCTCACTTCGGCGACGGGACCTCTGCTGAGAGCACCCAGTTCTCGGATATGAACAATTTGAAGAACCAGGCGGTCCAACATTGGGCTCTCGGGAGCAGTGTTCCTCGCAGCATGGTAATAGAAGAACCAGAGGTCGTGCAGGTCAATCTCGAACTCGCTGCCTTCCCTCTTGGAGCGAGAGTATCGCAGGTGGACCGACGACAGCGCGCTTCCGGTAGTCTTCCATATCGTGTTGTCGCTGCCTTGGGACTGAGCAGCTTCGGCGACGGAGCGTCGCACCTGAGCTGAGGCGGCCAGCCGGGCTGCGGTTGCGCTCCCTGCGTGCGCGCCGTCTGGTCGACGACCTGCGTCCATTTCGATGCCGGGTACTTGCGTTCGTGCAGCAATAGAAAACCGGCTGCGTGTCGGCAAGTCAAGTAGAGAGAAAATGAAACCAGAAGCAGCGGGGAAAGAGAGTCTTATGCAGGTAGATGCTCGGGTTTGCTTCCCCCTCATCCCATATGTGGTGTGGTCGATCACGGCGATCACTTGTTTGTCAGGGTTTCCCAAAAAGTCGCCGAGTGGCGAGAAAACGGAAATGGCATTATTCTCAGGCTCGGATATGCGGGCAACCGAATGCACAGCGCCGATTTTGGCTGCGTGTGGCTTTCACAGAGGAGCTCGGCATCCGCATTTAAAGGCAGCAGCGGATCGCACACTTCGTCAAGAGGGAAACTCAGCACATCTGAGCCTCCTTCGCCGTTTTCCTCCGCAATGAAGCTTCTGATATTTGCCTCGATTGTATCCACCCTGGTCCCGGTGATTCGGGGCCAAACCGGCTGCGAGAACCAGTGAGTGGAATGCTGGGCGAGCCGCGCAGTCATGCAGCGACTTCCCCATGCAGATCAGATGCTAACTTTCGATCGCAGGGCAGATCCTGATGAGGGCATCGGTAACTACTACTACTACAGCTCTAACGGTAGACCCATCCCTCTCGATTCGCTGCAAGCCATGGCGCGCACTGACAACGTTATCCAGGAAATTGCTACACGGCCACCAAGAAGAACGGCAATTGGGTTTGCAATCCCCCAGGCAGACAGATACCATACCCTTGAGCTACTGTAGAAAGGGTCGGCGCAGATTTGTCAAGACGAAGATTGAGCCTGACGGGGGACGGCGGCTCAAAAGTAAGAATCACGCTGGTGAGGCAACAAGAGGACATTGAGCATCCCGTCACATAATCATCCTAGCACAATAAAACAGCGAAGACAGCATCTTTCTCAAAATTTCGCTAGTCGCGTAGACACAACGAGATTTGTTAGAAGCGGCCATTGTAGTTGTTCGTGTCATGTCACTTGCGTTTCCTTGGGCATATGAATCACGTTGTCAAGTCGCTTCTTTAGACACGTTTTACTCGTAATTCGATTTGTAACCCGATTCTAAAAGATAAGAGTATTGCTATTCGCGCAACATCATATTGCTATTCGCGCAACATCATATTGCTCTTCACGCAACAACACGCGACTAGCTAGTAAGTACTCATAAAGTTTAAGATACTTCTTTTTATTGGGGAATCCTATATAATTAAGGTATCTTATAAAATATCCTATATATTCTAGTACCGTAGCTACTCTAACTACTCTAGTAACTTTCGCTACTTTTACTATTACTCTTATAGCTAGACGGGCTAAAGAGGTACCTTTATTTATATAGGTATTACTATAAGACGAGAGGTACCTTACTAGTATAAAAAGCGGCGTAGTCCGTGTTATTACGCGAATAGTAATATGATGTTGCGTGAATAGCAATATGATGTTGCGCGAATAGCAATACTCAAAGATAAACTACCGTAATAAGGCTAATATTAATAGTAATAACGATATACAGTTAGGATTAGGTGCCAATAACAGAGACAGTGCTAACTTAACAGCCTGTCTAACCACTGATTGCTACTTTTAGCCTGTTATATCTCCATTGTCAAGGAACAGCCATGAACTAGAAATACGAACTATAACCCCCAAGATCACCAGAGTTCCAATCAGCAGCCTAAGGAGCCGACACTACAGTCGGCATGTCACCTCACCACCTCCTCCACACCACAAGCAAACACATCATTATTACAAGTCAACAACGCTGTACATTGTTCTGTATATATACCTCCTGATAATAGCAAATAAAAGGCAATAAACAAGCAACCACGATTATTCCAACGCCGTTGCTATTCCCAGTAAAAGAAAACAAGAGTCAGGGGGGAAACAGTACATCGCCCTAGTCCGCCATTCCTAGGACCAACATGCGCGGACGGACTGGCAGTATCTCCTTCGCTTCACTCACATCTCTCTTTTTCCCTTTCCAAACAGTATACACAAAATTATGACAACCCTGACCCGATTCTCCTGTCCAATATTTCACTGAGAAGAAGAGGTAAAAAAACAGCCGCACCAGATGTAACAAAGAACCTCGCGTCGCCGCGCCCCATCTTCGCAGACGGGCGACCGACGCGGAAGCGAATGAGAGGCGGGAAAAGATAGACCAAGAAGATATACGTATCCCAGTACGTACTTCGGTGAAAACACCGCAGGAGGTAATAACGTAAAAAAGATGTACCGTGGAGAGAGGAGCGCGCGGAACTTTGCAATGTTCCGAGTAAACAGGAAAGGAATTTGTTTCGTGAGATGCCATAGTTGCTTCGTATCGCGTCGTGCGCATCTCATCAGGAGGAAACATGCTCAAGACACTTATAATCACTTCGTCTTTCGTTTTCTTCTCTTCAAAACACATCAGAGTCGCCCCATTCACTCCCCGACACGATGCGATTCCCATCCTCGTCAATCATCACGGGGCCTTTGTACCCCATCGGCGGCGGTATCCCACGCAGCCTCTTCGGCTGCTGCTGCTGGCCCGCCGCCACGCCAGGGCCTCCGCCGTGGCTGTACTCGGGGGGCTCCTGGCGCTTGCACCGCGCTGCGCGAAGCTTGGCGTAGTAGGCGTCCGAGGCATCGGGTTCCGGCTCGCTGTTATCGTCATACGTCTCCCAATTCTCGGATCCTGAGATCGCCGTCGATGCCGACGTGCTCGAGATCTGCCGCGCCGGCCCTCCCTCAGACGGGTGGCCGTAGTACTGCTGTCCAGCTCTAATGGTCGCGTACCGGTCGTCCTCGTAGTCCTGCGAGTCCTGCGAGTCATACCGCCCGCCTCGGGACGTAGGCGGTCGCTCGTCGTAGTACACATCCTCGGGCTCCGTCGCTCTCACAATATTCGACCCCAGACCCGCGCCCTTGTATGGGTTCGACGGCGTCTGCAGCTCCGGCACCGACTTGAGGTCGCGCATCTTAGGGGGAGGTGCTCGCATGGGCGCGCCGTTGCGCAGCGTCTCGCCGCGGGACTCGGGTCGCGGTCGCTCCGGCGAGTTGTTGCCGTGCTTCAAGTTAGAAAGCGGCGGGCGGGCCGGGATCCGCGACGGGCTCGCCCGGCCGTTACGCGTCGGGCTCGCGGTTCTGGACACCGCGGATTGCGCCGTCGTGGGGGCCTTCCTAGGTCCCGTGGCCGTGGGGGTCTTGGTCATTGTCCGCGGCGGCACAGACTTGGCAATGTTGCCCTTGTGGGCAGATTTAGGCATCTTGACGGCGGACGGCGGCGCGCCGGCTGGCGTCTTGGAGCGTGTTGCGGGAACCGCTTTGTTTGAGCCGTTGTCCTCGCATTCGTCCAGATACCGCTCGCCAAACACGAGGAAGGGGCGGCCATATTCGTCCTCCCATCGCTCCAGGATCTTGGTGACCTCTGCTGCGACCTTGGGCAGCTCCTTGGCGATACGCTTCCTCATCTTCTCCTCTCGTAGGAGCTTGCCGGGGTCACGCTTCTCGCCCTTTTGCCCGCGCAGCATAAGCCGTGAGGCGTCCTGGCTCGACGCCGCAAGCTCGTCCCGCTCCTTAATCAGGCTCTTGTGGCGGTCTATTAGGGCCAGCACGGGCGCGCGCTGCTCCTTGAGCGCCTCCAGTCGGGCAATCTCGCGCTCGTGCGCCTCGAGGAGGGCGTCGCTGTAGACGTCGGAAAAGGCGGGCGTGAACTCGAGCATCTCATCTTCGGAAAAGTACAGTGCGTCCCACAGCGCTTGTAGTTGGACGCGCGAGTCTTCAACAAACAGATGCAGATTCTGGCGCTTCATCTCATTCAGTCGAGCCAGCTCGTCCTCGAACTCGTTGATTTGGCGCAGGCCGCAGCCACGGTTAGCGTTGCTGAACGCTTTCGTCTCAGCTTCGTCAACACCGAGCTTCGTCCACAACGCCTCGACCGCCGCCTTGAGATCGCGCAGCTTCTTCTCGCGGTTCTTCTTTTCGTCGGCCAGGCGATCCTTCTTGGACTGGAGGCGCTTGATGTCCTCGGCGTGCAGTCCGAGCTGCTCCGGTGCCTCGCGGTAGTACTTGACGATGGCGCCCTCTTGTTGAGCCTGGGGCGTGCCGAGTTCAACCCACAGCTTGATGATGTTGTCGGCAAGCGATTGGACGGCGGCGATGCGCCGGGTGTATTCGTCATAGACGCGGGTGAATTCGCGGTCTAGGCGGTCGACATAGGAAGGGGAGAGGTCAAAGTTGGTCGGGATAGATTGGTTTGGGCCTGTGGGTGGCAGCGCAATCTGGACAAAGGTGGCTTCGAGATGGGACGAGTACGACTCGAGCGCTTGGACAAGCTCTAGAGGAGCAGCATTAGCCATGCGCTTCGTCCGCCATGTATGGATACGTCAACTTACTCTTTACCTGCTCAAAGCGCTCCCTATGCAAACGAGCAATTTGCGTCTGCTTTTCTTTAAGGCTTTGCAGGCAGTGGTTGAGGGGGTATGTTATTGTGATGTCTTCGGATTCATAGTCTCGGTGGCTCTTGGGGTCGTCGAGCGACGTTTCCATCTCGCGAATTTTGGTAATGATGGATTTCGCCTCGTCAATCAGCTCCTTCTTTTCGGTATTGACAAGGCGGACCTGGCTGTTGAGGGCCTCGGAGAGAGCCGAGAAGAGCTGCCGCGGACACATATTAGCCTCCAATGCAGTAGAAGCGTCGCGCGCAACCCCGGGATTGTCTTGCTTACCTCGGACTCGCGGGCCTGGCGCTCATGCGTCGGCACGCCGATCTCGTCGAACAGGCTGTGTAGCTGGCCAATGCTGCTATTGACCTGCTGGGCCAAGTAGCTGGTATCCATGGTGAGCAGATGCGCCTGCGCGCCGAGAGATGCTATCGGCGACAGATTGGAAGGAAAGGAAGGGGGGGATCCAAGATCCGAGGAGCTGCCGGGATGCGAGACCCTTTGTTCAAGGGAATTCAAAAAAACGTGGGTTCCTGCCGGTCGGGATGTTGAGCGGGAGGAGGAGGACTGGAATGCTGTTGTTTACAATGATGGTAGTGATGATGTACGTGCGGGTGGATGTCGTGTAGCGGAGGCGAGATGCGTTTGACAAGAATTGAAGAAGAAGAAGAGAAGAAGAGGAAACAAAGTGATCGTCAGGGCATCATATCATGCGCCGTAGGTAGAGAGCCCGTTGATCGGTCATTCCACGCCGTGATGGAAATGTTGGGCGACGTCGATTCTGCAGTGAGACAGGAAGTAGATGCGAGGCAGAGGTTCGTTTGCGGGCCGAGGAGAGGGGGCGCACAAGCGTAAATGGCCAAATGTACACAAAGCAGCAAGAGTAGCGCCAGCAGGTACAGGGAACACACGATGGCAGCACGGAACCGGGCCTGGAGCATCGCCTGATGATGCTTTGCTGGGCTGTTTGCGAGGGCATTGGTCCCGCGCCCCGCGTTGTCCCGGCAACCACTTTCAACACACACAACACGCGCCCTGGTCGAATCACACGCCTTGCTGCCTCTTCCCGGCAATAGCATTTGGCACTATTCCAAAGAAAACTAGTGGCAGTTTCAGACTCGACGGCATCTGCCCACTCATTGGCCTCAAATACTGTGGCTTTGCCAGCCATGCCAAGTCGTGGTGCTGCCGTTGTACAGCATCTTCTCCCGCAGTCGTACCATTGTTTTGATCATCGACGTGGCTGCATGAGACTGTTTCTACAGCCCGCAACCACTTCCGCCTGCCTTCCCGGCAAGTAGAAATCACGGATAGCGTAGCCTGTAACTCAACGGCGATGCCGTCGACACCACACCCGCGGCCCTGACCCTCGGGTACTCACATAGGGGCCTATGGGCCGCGCTGCCAAAATGTTTGTGCGCAAAAAAGATGACTCTATTCTATTGGCCTTCTGGGTGCAAGCTTTCAGGTCGAAGCTTTCACCGCCATCTTCTGCCTTAGTTGAATGCTGCACTCGACTAGCATTGATAGACACCAGCCGTTGAATGTATACATCCGCGTGCACCACTTGATGCCCGACCGACAAGCATGAAACCCGAGCCAGAGGAAAAGTGATTGCATCGCGATACTGCAGCACCAAGATATGATCAAGCAGCGGTACACCCTCACCTGACGAGCATCGCACGCCGTTGTTGTGTGGCGATCAAGCCTCAATCGCCATCTGCAGGGTAGCTACTACGCCGCCGCCTCAGCGGCCGCAGATAAGACGGCCTGCATTGCGTACCCAGATAGCCTTTCATGCATGGCGTAGATTAGATCAGGCTGCTTCTTGTAGATGGTTAGCTCCTATGCGCGGTTCACACGATGATGTGATGCGTCAGTCATCCTACGCGACAACAAACTCCCCTCAATGTGGCCATCGCCGGAGACTGGTATTCAAAATGGACATTAGACGCTCGACTATATATAATTCTATACCCGCCCATCCGTCTACCAACCGTCCCCCCAACCCTCATCATCGGCATCCGCTTTCGGCGCCAAGTCAATCTTCTTGGCCACTACAGGCTTCGCCTTCGCCGCGGGCTTCGCGGGCGCCGGTTTCTTCGCCACCGTGCCCGTCTTGGCCAAGCCCTTGGGCAGTGCCTTCGCGCCAGACTTTTTCTGTGACTGCGCCGCGAGCCAGCCCGCAAAGTCCGGCTCGCCCTCGTCAAACGGTGTCGCTGACGCCGCGGTTGCCGCCGGCTTTGTTGACGGCTGGCTTGCGGCTGCACCCCACCCGTCGTCATCATCCATGTCGCCCATGTCGCCCCAGCCCCCGGCGTCATCGTCGGCTCCGTCGCCGTAGAACTCTTCTGCTACAGCGCTAGCTGTAGGGGATGGTGCTGCGGTGGAAGCCGTTGGTGATGCCAGCGCTTGCCTGTGCAGCGTCGAGGCCGACGTTGTCGGTTTGCGGGTATCCGGGGCGGGAGAGGACGACGCTCTGGCCGCAGGCGCGGGCCCGTTGGTTGTTTGCATATCGCCTGCTGCAGTCGACATCTTATTTGTAAAAGATGAAATGGCCCAGCCGGTCCAGCCCTGTGAGCCAGCACTAGGCTGAGGTGTGCTCATCCGAGCAGCTTGCCCATCCCCAGACTGTGCTGGCGGCAGCGCCGAGTCCGGCATGTTTGCAGCCGCCTTCTTGATTTTGACGACATAAGAATCCATCGCGCGAGTTGCCTGGTCACGCACGAGCTTCTCTTTGTCAATGAGCAACGGGCAGAGCGCAGGGAGAATGCGGGTAGCGCAGTCTTCCTCTGTGAAATACTCCGACGTTGCAGCCAAGGCCATCAAGGCAGCGTTGCGTGCATGAACGAATGGATCTCGCATCGACCGTGTAAAAGCGGCGATGAGAACTTTGGATCTTGAGCCCGTACCGAGATGCTTTGCGATTTTTCCGAGGCAAATCGTCGTGTTGGTGCGGATCCCAGGTTGTTCGTCATTGGCGGTTTTGGCAAGGTGTTTGAGAAGCTCGCCGTTGATTGTGCGATCCGAGAGTTTTGTGATCAATACCAAGACAGACTTGAGTGTTTGCTCTCGCACGATGGGAGCTGCGTCAATGAAGCCAGTGACCTGACGGCGTGTTAGCATGCATCTGACGCCGCTTTCCAAAGCGAATGCGATTGGCAGAAGCACTTACAATTTGGGGAAATATTTTGTCATTGACAACCTTTTGCGGTAGTTGGTCGATAATAAGAGGTAGACTGTCCAGCAGACACACTCGAATGGCGCGATCGGGATTGCCAAATATACTGACAATAAAGGGGATCATCTTGCTCTCAAAATCGTCCTGTGACAGTTTCGAGGCAATTTTCAGTACCACACCTATGGCCTTGGGACCGCCGCCACCAAATTCCACCGACTTCATTAATTCCGGGAGAACCTTCATAATAAAGAAGTCCTCGGGGAAGTCATCAGATACCTGCTCCAAATCGCTGCAACTGTTAATAATGGAACAAGGCAGGGGAACGTGGCCACACATACTCCAAGAATTGCTCGCGCTCTTCTTCTGATTTAATCCCCAGATTATCAATCCCCTCTGTGAGCTTGATGAGTGGAGTATCAAAAAACGCGTCGCGACGGCTTCCTTGATCGAGGAATGCGGCTACGGATATGCGAGCCTTGGGGTTTGCGTTGCATAGTCGCTTGTAGCTAGAGTGCATTGTGGGAGGAACGCCCCGAGTTTGTCCAGCATTGTCTCGGCCGTTGTAGTCGCCATTGAACACCTCGTATATTAGCACGCCAAAGTTGAAAGCGTCGACTGCCGAGTGCGGGTTCTTCTTGATGACGTCCCAGCCGCTTTGGACTACCTCTGGAGGCGAATAGCGAGCCGAGTCAGGCGCAAGGCTCCCAAATGTCTGCTTCTGTTAGTGCGATTGGCGGTTTGTTCGGTATAGAGCGTACTGACGTATATGGTAGATTCGTCCTCCTTGACGCTGGTGAGAACTTCGAAGCCACCGAGCTTCCACTCGCCACTCTCAGAAGTATACACCGACCCAACCTTGAGACAGCCGTGGATGGAGGACGCATCAGAGTTGATGAATTTCAGAGTCCGCTAGCCGCAGTTAGGTGCTACTCTTGAACAGCCGTTTATTATGGTTTCGTACCGCAATGCCGTGCAGACCCCATTTAATGGTCTCGGGGCTTAGAGATTTGCGCCGGACATGCCATCGCAGGGGGACAACTCGCTCGGTGGCAATGTAGATGTATGTTTCCGTCTGTGGTGGGTGTTAGGAAAGGCATCCGTGGTGTCGGGAGGGTTATACGTGCCTCTACCGTGTCGAAGACCTTGATGACACCAGGGTGGCGGATGGTGCGAAGCTTTCGGAAGGCGTTTCGGGCGAGGGGCAGGAGACCTCTGTGAGCAGTGATATCGAAGGAAAAGATGCTGCAGTTGGAACCGTCCTCCTGTCGCTGTCATTAGCAAATGTATTCGCAGTAGGGTTCTCTTGCGCGGCGCAACTTGCCCTTTTGGTGCCGTTGTACAAGGTCCAGAGGGACTCATCGACGTCGACCTTGTCGCCGAAGCTGTAGGGGAAGGGCGGCCCTTTGGCCATGGCCGAGGCCACGGCCGACTTGAGAAAATCCATGAGCTGGAGACCTTGCGCGCGCGCAGTAGGGTGTTGCAGTCTTGGCCAGCGAGCGTTGTGGCGGACGTGAAGCTGGAGATAGCTCGGGGCGGCAGAAAGACATGGTGTTCTGAATGCCCCGCGCTAGCCCACGGGTTGGCGGTTCCGCCCAGGAGGTTGGTACAGGAGGAGGTACTAGGTAGGCAACGGCGGCGTGTCTCTGGCATGAAGGAAATCCGGGAGGAGGATGTAGTTTAGTGTAGGGAGTATTTTCATATATTTTCGTGTTTTCATGTTTGTATTGGTATTGTCGGATTTCAGCTGCGTACTTCTGAGGTACCACCTTACATGTGCAGTGAGGCGACTTACAGTGGCCGTTGGAGGTATGGCTTAGGCGCTTCAACTCCGCTATACCTGGGCGCTGCAGGGCGCTGAGTGCGCTATAGGTCCTACGCTGAAGGCGCTGATGGTGCTGTAGGCTACCCGCTGTAGACCATCGGGGACCACTGTAGACAACTGTAATCCACTATAACCCACTGTAAATGCCCCATGTTCACGGCCCTTTTTGGAAGGCGGTCTCGCCCGGCAGCTCCAGGCAGCTCAGTCCCGCCGCTCACAAGCCCATATATTGGCTGGCCGGAAACGATGCATCGCCCGCTGGCTCCATTGCGCCTGGGAAGCCGGACTGGTTGGCTCTGGCTGGCTCTGCTTGTGTTCCAACATTTACAGATTCATATTCATACATCGCCAATACGACAATCAGGCCGGGTTGCAGGGCCCAACCTCGCAACGCGTTGTCTTTCCGCGTCGGTGCCTGCTGCCTAGACAAAGACGGATTTGCTGCCGCGCACAGTCAATGCCTCTCTACTCACGCGCCGCCTGCACTCGCCCACGGTACGTTGCTTAAATCGTTCCATTCTTGATCCCAACCTGCTCTTGAACACCTTGAATGATGCCCAATGGTAAAAGGTCTGACCGAACGAAGCCTCCTGGGACCTGTGCCGCCCCCTGCGGTCTCGCCGCTGCTGGCGGCTGGCTCCATGTTTACCTAGTCAGGCGCAGCTGCACAGATTCCATCATAGGTAGTCTCTGCCAGCCCTGACCGGTGTACAAAGGAACTTTACTCCTGCCACAATTTGGAGCCTCGGTTATTGCTGCTCAACTGATCCAGGCCAAAGGCCGTGGCAGACAAGTGTCTGCGCAGTCGCAGTCGAGGGACACAGGAACCGTTGTGTTTCAAGCTTGAAGTTGCAAAATTAACTGAAAAGATCTGACGAGGAAAAATTCACTGCACCCACTTTCTTGATTATACAAGCAACAACGTGCGCTGACAAGACGCCTCTAGACAACCCTCATGTGCACGCTGTGGCACAACGAGAGAGATTACCTGCCCCCGGTGGCTCCAATGTCGTGCGCATAGCCGGCCATGCCGTGTCTGAGACTCAGGACTATAGGCGGATTCGAACCCCAGAAATTGCCCTCTAGCCTCGAGGTACCCGAAAGACATCATGAACCTTCATGCCACCCAGCAACCGATTGGGCCTACCTCTCCGATACTGACTCATAATGTTGAAGAGACCGGGCCAGCAATAGCTGCCACTCTCGGAACAAACAGAGTTGGAAAGCCAAAATGGACTGCCAAACGGACTCGAGGACAGTTTTCGTTCTACCAAAATCCTAGCTCCAGAGCTCGAGGTCAACGGCCGCACGTGTCTGCCCCCCCTGAGAAGCTGCTCGAGCTGGCGACCGCATTGCCAGACCGCGCAACCGCTGCGACCGTGGCGGCAAGCCCAAGTCATGAGAGCCAACGGCTAGCGGCTGGCCAGCAAACGGCCGGAGAGGATCAACTCCAAGACTCACTTTTGCATGCAAACGGAGCAAACCTGCAATCACCAAAGCATACTCCATCACCACCCATCACAGACAACGATATCGTCATGGCCGATGACCCAGAACAAGAGCTGAAGGCGTGTGGTGATGCCGTGCACCTCACCGCTGACCCTGTCGGCGCCTCTGGAGCTTCTACTGTACCGCGCTCCTTCGAGTACACAGATTTGACTGTCCCGTCTTATGACAGCGACAGCGACGCCGTTGCTGATTCGCCCACCATTAGGGCAAAAGTGGCAGTCATGCATGACGCACAGCCCGCTTCAATAGCAGCCAAGAGTTCCATCGACATCTACCTGAGTGCCCTGACGCCCCCAGCAACGAAACAAGAGCCCCTCCCAACGCGGAAACCTCTACGGACGGAATTGCAAGTCTCAGATGCTGGTGCAACCAGAGAAATAATATACATCGATAGCACCGATGAAAGTGAGGGCGATAGTGAAAACGAGATGGATGTTGAAATCCAGAGAAACAACGAGGTCGCCTGCTCACCTATACGGCGCTTGACTTTGGAAGAATCGTCCTTCGATGTGCTGTCTACAGAGCCCCCTGTAGCGTCGGTGGTAGATGTTTCCCCCCCGGAAGCGACGCAGGCTGTCATTGTCGCGAGAACGAATATTCCAATCGGTGAGACAGAATCTTCCGAGGATAACATCCCGCTGTCTATCCTGCGCAAAAGACGGTTGGCGAAGAAACGCCGGCTAAGCAACGACAAGGAACTCGAGATTGCTTTTGTTAATCGACCGACACCACCACCGAGGCAATCGGCTCCGATGAAATCTGCTCCGACGAGGAGGCAATGCAACGCTTTCGACTCTGGTGCTTTTGATACTATGATATATAGCCAGAGTGACGTACAACCGCCCCCTGGCGTGGTTGTTCCTCGTCCCGCATCAGCATCGAGCGCACTCGCAGTCCTTCAAGACGCGAGAGTCTTTGTTCGCGCCAACCCAGCGGTTCATGGGCCTGTGGTACGATCAGACAAGTGGTGGAAAGACAAGTTGTTGGAAATCCGTAACCGGAAAGGCCGCAAGTTCTGGTTCGGCAAAGTGACACAGCGAATGCGTTGGCTCTACAACATGCAGGTAGAGGAGGAGGCGCGGCGCCATGCGCAGCCTAGAGGCTCCGCTGCGGCACGCCAGACGCGACAAGACCCCCAACCGAACGGGTACGGGCGGATCATTGAATTTGGCGACGTTCCGAAGGGCCAGCTCCCGCAGGACGTGCTCAGGACCCCCGGCTGGGCCAAGGCCTGCGAGTGGTTCCGGAAATTGAGCGAGGAGGATGCAGTCATGCGGCGTGAGGTGGAATACAGTACACAGAGAGCATGGCAGCATCGTGAAGCGCTACTGAAAGCAATGGAGTAGTATCAAGGGTGTGTTCTTGACTTTTTTCTGAGTCTTGATGTCAGATTCTTTTTGAACGGCACTGCATGAGGCATGAATGACTATTACGAGAGACGAAGCGATAGCATTTTTTCGAGCATGGGAGCATATGCATAGACAACAGTACATTGGGCGGACTGGAAAACGATTACCGTGCCGACTATGGCCGCATAGTTTCATCTGACGAGGAGTACATGAAGAGCCTGACGATGGGGTTGGCTATTCGTAGCCAAGTTTTTGTTTGTGCAGCAACGGTCTTTTCAGTGTGTAGCATCAAACAGGAAATGAATTGTTTTTTTTTTGTTAACTTCCCGGGCTACGTCTTCACGACTGCGCCGTATAAGAGCGTATGAATAAACTCGAAAAGATGCGGAAAAAGAAAGCACACAACTCCAACAAAAGATATACCAAAATCAAGTCTCGCCGACTCCGATCAAAATGGATCCAAAAATCAACACACTTTTCTCCCCACACTTCCCCTGCTACCATCACCGCACCTACCCCCTACGCCTTAGACGCCCTTGGACAGCAAGTTCAGCGCGCTGCCCGCGAGGATGAAGCCGGCCTGGTCCCTGCTGACCGCGTGCCTGGTGGGGACGAGGAACGCCTCGCCCGTGGCCCTGCTGGTGACGCGCAGCTGCACGTCGCCCCGGCCGCCGCTCTTCAGCATCTCGTGCAGGCCGACGGTGGCGACCTCGTCGCCGGCGGCGATGCGGTCAAAGTCGGCCTCGTCGGCGAACGTGAGCGGCACGACGCCTTGCTTCTTGAGGTTGGTCTCGTGGATGCGCGCGAAGGACTTGACGAGCACGACGCGCGCGCCGAGGTAGCGCGGCTGCAGCGCGGCGTGCTCGCGCGCGGAGCCCTCGCCGTAGTTGTGCTCGGCGACGACGAGCCAGTCCTGGCCGCGCGCGCGCCAGCGCTCGGCGAGCCCGGGGATCGTGTGCCGGCGGCCGCCGTCGAGGTGGTCGTAAGCGGCGTTGACCTCGCCCGTCTCGGCGTTGACGGCCGTGTGCAGCGTGTTGGCCGCGATGTTGGGCAGGTGGCCCTTGTACTTGAGCCACGGCCCCGCGGCCGAGATGGTGTCGGTCGTGCACTTGCCCGCGACCTTGACGAGCACGCGGAGCCCGGCGAGGTCGCCGTCCGGGAACGGCGCGAAGGGCTCGAGGCGCGCCAGGCGCTCCGACGTCGGCGCGATGGCGACGGGCACGCGCGGGTCCGCCTCCTGCGCGAGCACGCCGAGCGCGGCGTCGCCGGCGGCGAACGGCGCGTCGGGACCCTCCTTGCCGCGCGGCGGCGAGAACTTGAACGCGCGCCCGTCGGGCGTCGTGAGCGCGTCGGTGGCCGGGTTGAACGTGGTGGCGCCGGCAAACGCCATGGCGGTGACGATCTCGGGCGACGCGAGGAAGTTCATGGTCGCCGGGTTGCCGTCGTTGCGGCCGCGGAAGTTGCGGTTGTACGACGTCAGGATCGCGTTGGGCGCGCCCTTCTCGACGCCGTCCTGGCGCTGCCACTGCCCGATGCACGGCCCGCACGCGTTGGACAGCAGCACGCCGCCGGCGCCCTCGAACGCGGCCAGCGTGCCGTCGCGTGCGAGCGTCGCGCGGATCTGCTCGCTGCCCGGCGTGATGTAGAAGTCGGCCGCGGGCTTGAGCCCCGCGGCCGCGGCCTCCCTGAGCAGCGACTCGACGCGCGTCATGTCCTCGTACGACGAGTTGGTGCAGCTGCCGATGAGCCCCGCGGCGAGCGCCTCGGGCCACTCGTTGTCGCGCACCGCGTCCTTGAACTTGGACAGCGGCGTCGACAGGTCCGGCGTGAAGGGCCCGTTGATGTGCGGCTCCAGCTCCGACAGGTTAATGGTGACGCGCTCGTCGTACTCGGCGCCGTCGTCGGCGCGGAACTGGAAGCGGGCGTCGGCGCCGGTGCCCGCGCCGGGGAACGCCTGCAGCGCGTCGATGTTGGCGATGGCCTGGGTGCGGCGGGTGGACGCCAGGTACCGCGCGGAGGCCGCGGTGTAGGGGAAGATGGAGGTGGTGGCGCCGACCTCAGCGCCTGGGGGACTGTTAGCAGGCGTGCGTAGAGCGAGAATCATGTAGAGGCAGGGTCGTTGGATTAGTCTTACCCATGTTGGCGCATGTGGCCATGCCGGTGCAGCTGAGCGACTCGACGCCGGGCCCAAAGTACTCGATGATGTAGCCGGTGCCGCCGCGGACGGTGAGCTCGCCGGCGAGGCGCAGGATGATGTCCTTGGGCGCGGCCCAGCCGCCGAGGCGGCCGGTGAGCTCGACGCCGAGGATCTTGGGCGCCTTGAGCTCCCACGGGGCGCCGACGAGCGCCTCGACAGCGTCCGCGCCGCCGACGCCGATGGTGATGGTAGAAAGACCGCCCGCGTTGGGGCTGTGGCTGTCTGTGCCGAGCATCATGAGCCCCGGCAGCGCGTAGTTCTCGAGCACGGTCTGGTGGATGATGCCGGCGCCGGGCGGCCAAAAGTCCATGCCGTAGCGGCGCGCGGCCGACTCGAGAAACGCAAAGACCTCGCCGTTGGCCGCGATGCCGGCCTCGAGGTCGTCGCCGGCGCCCCTGGCGCCCACGATCAGGTGGTCGCAGTGGATGCTCGCCGGGATGGCCGGGCGCGCCAGGTTGCACGACATGAACTGCAGCAGCGCCATCTGCGCGGACGCGTCCTGCATGTTGACGCGGTCCGGGTCGAGGCGCAGGTTGGCGGCGCCGCGGACGGCGCGGCCGTTGTCGGTGCCGGTCAGCAGGGACGCCTCGACGTCGCGCAGGTGGCTGTAGAGGATCTTCTCGGCGAGGGTCAGGCGCTGGCCGGCGAGCACGCGGCGCACCTCGGTATACTTGTTGAAGAGGCGCTCGTAGGTGGGCGGCAGCGAGGCGGCTGTTGAGAGGGCGCGGGCGGTGGTGGTGGTGGTGGTGAGGCGGTTCGTGAGTCTGAGGGAGGCTCCGGAGCCGGAGCGCAGGGCTGCAGAGCGGACGAGGGTCTGGGCGACAGTTTCCGAGGTTAGAATGCAGCTGCAGAGAATCGAATCAGAGCACATACCGTCATGGCACCGCCGCGGCGACCAGCCATTGCCATTGGAGCCATTTCTGCGGCAGAAGATGTGAGGTTGAAGGACGCAAACGCTGGGGGTTTTCCTGCTCTCTTTTGCCCCGGCTGCTTGGCTGCGTGGTCGGCGTGGGGCTGGGACAGCTTTATTTTATTTTCCTATTTTATCCTTCTCAGATTTACCTGTGATTG
>LUFD01002811.1:44857-70550 GCA_003025255.1 Cordyceps pruinosa | reverse complement strand
GGGGGGGGGGGGGGGGCCATTTTGCCGCATGGACATCGCGGTTGAATGAAGACGCGAATACTGGAGCAGACTGGACCTGAAAAAATGAAATAAAAATAGTTGTATGCTCGTATGGCATTCTACATCACCCCTGATTTTTCTCTCGATTTTACTCCCACCACAACGAGCAGATGGCCGTTGCTACATCCCTCTCTCTGTCCTGCCGTGCCACTGCCCACCCAGCGCCCAAGTCTAGCGCTCACGCAATCGCCATCAACTGCCACCAGTTTATTCCCAGCAATTAATATCTCAATTCACTTACAATCCTTTTAATATAACCCTGCTGTGACTAGCTGCGGCATTTAGCCCGAATCAGCTGTCTAGCTCACTACGCTCCTCCCTAATTCTAGCACCCATTAATACGAGTACGACGCCACTCATTATCACGGCAGCAACGTGCCGTCCTGATATCCCTCCCAGTGCCGAGCTGAAAACAGACATCCTTCACCCTGCATCTCGATACGACCCTGTCTCCATTCACCTGATTTGACTTCATATTAACTGCCTCGATAGTACGAAAAAAGGCCGCGCAGCTCCATCCTATCCTACAACTGTAAATGTCCCAGCTCGGGCAAAATACACATCCTTAGATACGTTGCTCATTCTCTGCATTCTGTACAGATACACCACCTCCCTGTTCCCAAAACCAGTAAAACAAAGAAGAAAATGGCCGCTTTATCCATGCCAAATTTAAAACGCCCGAGTCGCCCCGTCCGCCTCCTCCAGCCACAGCGCCGCCAAGTCCTGCGAAAGTCCCAGCCGCAGCCTGCGCAGCACCTCGTCGCTCTTCGTCGACGCCTGCCACTGCTTGCGCCAGTCCCATCCTCGCTCGACCCGGCCCGTCCCCGCCACCGACTTGTGCAGCTGGCTCGCCAGCATCGAGCTGCCCGTCATCATGTAGCTGCTCGCCCCCAGCCCGCTCGTCGACTTGAGCAGGTCCGCCGGCGTCGACCCCTTCAGCCCTTGCCCCGACGCCAGCACCAGCTTGAAGAACTCGTCGCACGCCTCGTACACTCGCGACCCCACCGTCTGCAGGTCCTCAATGGCCTTGAGGAGAATGTCGATCTGCTCCAGAGACACCGTGCACGGCTTCTGGCCCAGGAACACTGTGGCCTCCCCCAGCAGAGCAAGCAGGAAATCTTCACTAATGACCGCGTCTCGAGTGTCGTCATACAGACCCCCGCGAATGTTGTCATCAGCACTAGAAATAGCCGCCACCAGCGCAAATGCAGCCTGTTTCCGTAGCGATAACGCCTTGGACGACGACGCGTCCTCCTTGGCATACTCGTCCCGCAGCTCGTAAAACTTGCGAAGCGTCGCGTACCCGCTCAGCATCCGACCCAGCAGCTGCGCTGCCTCAAGGTCCTGCTCCGCTCTCCTCTCCAGCGTCGCTGACCGGTTGCGTAGAAGACTTTTTAGATCGTTATCCAGCTCCTTCTCCGCTGGGTACGCCGTCGAATGAACCAACGAGTATGATGTCAGCAAATTCAGCACCTCACGAACGCGCTCCGTCTTGTGTGACAGCGCAAAGTACCACAGCGCTTCACCATATCGGTGTGATTCTTTGGCCAGGATATTCGCAAATGTCTGCCCTCAAGTTAGCCTCCATATCCCGAAATCACCCCAAGTCAATACAACGTACCTCGGCAGTCTCTTCGGCAAACGTAATCATGCCCAAATCATTAAGTATCCTCCACATCTTGTCTACTGTGAGGCTCGAGTGTTGGTCAAGCGTCGCGAGCAAGTCTCGCAGAAGCTCCCCCACAGTCTGCTCTGACTTCTCCGGGAGATCCATGCGCCCCAGCACTTGGATGGCCATTTCCCATCCGTCTCGCTGCGGTGACAGGTGCTCGATGCCAGCCAATTCGCGTGCATAGAGCACTAGTGTCGTGTCCTTGATACCTTGCTTCTCATCATCAGTCGGCTGTGTGATTCCCAGCAAAGCTAGGTCTTCCATGTCGAGGCCATCGGCAGGCAAATCCGCCGCCCGTCTTGTTGCTGGCAGCCACTCGCCGAGCGAGGCAATCTCGGCAACGGAACATGATACAGGAAGCGACCAGACTCTGAGGCAGCCAATGACTGCTGTGACATTGCCTTCGAATGCGGACGCAATCGCAACCTCTACCGGATCCATAGTGTTGGGATTCAGATCCGACTGAATAACCTTGTGAAAGGCCGCCGACAGCCGGTCCAGGTATTCGTCCGAGGCGCCAAACCGGTTCGTTGTCGATGCGTTGAACCGGCCTTGAGTGATGCGCAGATTTTTACGTCTCTGTGTGTTGTCGTCCCACCATCCGAAGAGTCCCACTGTCGCCTCACACCAGTCCTGGGCAGTTTCCAAAATGGCTTCGTGGTTGCCAAGGATGATGCCGTAAACCATTTGCAGATGCTCATAAACATCCCAGGGAAGCTGGCTAGACGCTTCCTTTGCCATGGAAGACATGGTTTGAGCAGGGGAACCGTAGCCGGCGTCGAAATCGTCCATCTGCACATCACGCCCCTCCGCAAAGAGTGTCAGTCTATCCAGTGAGCCCTTGGCGCGCACACGGAACAGGGTCCAGGCACTGTTCCAGATATCCCAGTCGCCATTAGCAGCAGGGCACTGGTCCAGAGCGTCGCAGGTAGCCGCGGCGAAGCGTCGAACATTGTCTAGAGCTTTGCCAGTGTACGCCTGTTCACCGCGCGTTCCTTTGCGGACATGCTCCCACCCGGCATTCCTCAGTAAATGGGATGCGCCGGTAACGTTTCCTCGAAGAACGGCATTTCGCAGGGTTTGCCAGAAAAAGGTGTGACATGCTGGGGCGGGTTTGTATTGGGTAGTTTCGCGAACCTGATCGGGGAAGAGGTTATGGCTGGAGTCTAGCCAACTGAAGAGAACCTCTGGCAATGGGGGCGCGTTTTCTTGCTCTGTATCGGGATCGGATCTTGTGTGATGCATACGAAGAATTAGGTGTGCGACGAAAGCAGCCTTTTCGATTGGCTGGGCCTGAGCGCCAGGGCCAATGGACGCAAAGTCTTCACCCTCAGGTGGTGGAAGGGTATCGACGTAATCGTTCCAGAGCTGGATCAGCCGGTAAGAGACAGTGGCAAGGGAATTGTCCATCTTGTCCACATCTTCCTCAGCCCCAACACCATCCTTGTAGAGACGGCAGACCAGGTCCTCGGTGCTGGCAATGAGCTCGGTCGGCTCGGTCAGAGCAGCGGCGTCTTGGGTTGTGTAGACATCCCTCGCGATAGTACCGAATCGAAACTCCTTGTTTCTCGTGGAAATGCCAAAGTGTGCTGAGGATCGACGGAAAATGTCCTCGGCTTCCTTGCGTACTCTGTCAGTGGCAGCCGGCGTATTCAGCATCATGAGATCGGAGCTCTCGCCTATGATGGGCTGGCCGTATGGTCTGTCGTCGTGCCGCATGTTGAGGAAGATGTCGCCTGGGTCCGAAGCCTTGTCGTCGTTTGCGGGGTCTGCATCGGTGTTCCGCTGCTCCATCTCCTGGAGAAGAAACCGTTCAATCTCGGCCTCCATATCGTCACCCTCGGCGTCAACCTCGCCAGCTTGGTAGACATCCTTGCGAGACATGCGGAAGAGGCTGCCGGGCGGAGGCGGCAGCTCGTCCTCGCCCTCGGCGTCCATCTCCTCGTCGCCTTCCGCATCCTCATCAAAGTTGAATTGTCGGCTCAGGGCAGACGGCCGTAGTTCGCGGCCCCGAATGGAGCGACCGAGGGGAGCATTGCTGTTATCACTTCGTTCGAACAAGGTGCGCCCTCCAAAACTGGGCTTGCTGACGCCGCGCATGATGGAGCTGCCGAGGAAGGCGTTCGAAGGAGCTCCGGCAGGGGTGGTCGAGGCGGCAGACGAGGGCGGCGGCGGACCAGCAGGCGTTGTAGAGGGTTGGCCACCAAGGTCAGGCAGGCCATAGCTGCGCTGGGACCGGCTGTTGGGTGTCGACGGCGCACTGCTGGGCGGGCTGCTGTCGGGCACGATGAATCGGCGCGCCATGGCTGAAGGTGCACGTCACACGGGAGCGTGGGAGTGCAGTGAATGGCACAGAGACGATGCGCTGGAAAAATGTTAACGCGAAGTGATGACGCGCACAGGAATCAGCGTGAATTCCCACGTGCCGTGCCAGACGTGCGAGGGCGATTCGCAACACTCTGAAGGTAAAAAGTTGAAAGCTTGAAAGCTTCAGTTGGGAGGAGTCTAGTTTGGCCGCATTGTGGCAAAAGATTATTGAGTGGCACAGCAGCGATATTGAACTCTGTGGCACCGTCGCAGCTGTGGCTGACCGTTTCTGCCTGCTGCCTAGAGCCTGCACGTGATCTCGCTCCATTAGCGCGTTCCGCGCACGGGCCAGGTGCAGCCTGACCGCGTGGGGCAGCGCGACGGGCTGGGAATCCAGCCAATCAAAGCCGGGCCTTCCCAAAGCCGGTCTGGGCGGGGCTTGATGCATCATCGCCCAAAGCCCGCCCTTCTCCTGCGCGCATTTTGTGACTGACTCCTTCGCACACTTCCATCTCATGTCGCCCAGGGATCACGTAGGGCAAGCGCTTGCTTTTGTATCTTTTTCTCTGTAATCCCTACACCGGCGTCTCGCCGTCCTTCGCCCCTTGTCTGTTTCACCTCCTGGCGCATCGCGGCAAACCACCCGCGACAACGCCTCGATCCTGTTGTGGAGCGAAACTGACTCTGCACGACATCCATATCCCGTCACCACTCTTTGTCACTAGTTTGGACGGTGCGGAGTCTAATCCTGCACAAGCATATAACTAGGCAGCACCCCCCGGCTCTGTGCCATCTGCCGCATATATGAACACGATCGAGTAAGCGCACTCTTGTCGCGGAGACGTCCAGCCCGGATACGCAACGCTAATTCGATACCCCCCTCCAGCGTCTTGTTCACAGGTGCCGCTGGAATTCTACTCGCGCACTCTCTCGTCAAAATGGTCCGCCAAAGAGAGCCCCAGAGCTCGCCAGCACCAAGTCCAACCCCCCCGCAATGCTCAACGCGACGAACACCTCGATCCAAGCCTGCAGGGGCATCACTAAGGCCCCGGAGACGTGCTACACGTCGTATTGCCCAAGGGTCGCTTCTCGAAATCATGCGCCGCCACTCTGGCTGTTCGCTATTCGTACGGCCACTGTTGTGGACCGACAAGCATGCAAAGGTTCTCGGCGTTCAGTTTCACGAGCTACCTATCTGCGATTCACCAATGCCAGTGAATGTGCCCGGTTCACCACCTTCCAGAGGGCATATGAAACCCTCCCGAACAATTAAGGTGCTTAGTGGCGCGCTCACTGATATCCTGTCGCAGAAGATTGCTGAGCCCACGGCCCTGTGCGAGGTGGTGCGCACCGTCATGTCAACGCTATGGCCCAGTACCTTCCAGAGCTCCCTTCTTTTTCCAGAGTTGCCTCTGGTTTTCGGAGACAAAGTGTACCGTGACGTCGTCAGAACTCAAATCATGTGGACGTATCCTGGCGGTAGCTGCCTCACGTCGTTGCTTCGCTCGAGCTCTTCGCAGTTGACGCAAGATGCGGACTCTCAGCCAGAGCCGCAATCTCAAGAGGCACCACTTCCCAGACGGAACATTTTGGCTGGTCATCCTATGGTTTGCTACATGGGCAAATCGCAGGCGGCGTCAATACGGAGAAATATGTTTCGCATTGTGCCTGGTCCAAACGGCGAGCACAACGGACCCGTGTATCGTTTGCTTAAACAGCGGGCTAAAAACATTCAGCCGAGCAACGCAGACGAAGACTCCCATATTGCGGGAATCTTGCTTGCCATGGCGCAGAAGCACTTTTACTCCAACCTGCACCACCTGACCATCTTCCGGAAGGCGGCCTCGCCAGCTGCGAGTGCGAAGCCATTCCGAGACCTGAAACTCCGCGTCATGACACACGACTCCGAAACCGCAGAATTCATTGTGTATACCGGCCACGTCACAGCGACCTTCTTGGAGCGCTTTCGACAGCCACACAAAGTGCCGTCGCCGCCGCACTTTGACAGTGACCTGGACTTGAAGATCGACTATGCTCGAGTGCCCATCTGGCCGATCCTGGGACTTCGAGAGCGACTCGGAAAGGCGCTCGGGGAGGACCTCGTGGGCGCCTTCGACCCAGACGCCATGGAGACGTGGGAAGAAGATGTCGTGGAAGCGCCTAGGTCCAGTGGTAGCAAGCGGAAACGGACTGCGCTTGTCGAGGTTGTTAACGGCAGTTTCGACGAGTCAGACGAGGACTCCTCCTCGATTGGCAACAAAAAGCAATGCCTACGGCCCGGACCTCCTCTCCAAGCCGCGGCGTAGAGTGTTCTTGTTTTGTCTTGCTTCCTGACGTGGTGGCTTGTCAAATGAGGGATGGTTTGTGGCTACACTTGTCCTAATGATGTTTTGAAGGCGATTTGCTTTTTTTTGTGGATTTTACAGCGTCTGGAGTATTCGGTCAACACGGGCATTCGGAGGGTTGGGATCTGACAGGTTCTGCATCTGATTTTGGGACACACCGAAGACGGTGGTGGAGTTTGGCTGGGTGCATGGCTGCTTTGCGGAGCCCGTATTAATGATAAAGCAGTCTGGCGTCTTGTGGAGGCTTAGAAGCACTTGTTTGATACATATAAGACATTATTCTTTGAGATGTTGCTGCTTCTCTTGTGACATGGCATGCATCGTATGTCCGTACTGACCAAGACCAGTCCACGAGAAGGATATGCTTGCAACCTTTCCAACGAGGTTAGACTGGCAAGCAACAGGAAGTTATCCATAATTTAATGGCGACCTGCTTTCCTGAGCTATCTGCTGTGACGGGATAGTTTGAACTGGCGCGCTGCTTTGTCATCGTTACAATTAGTCATCGTGAGGCTACATTCAACATCAACAGAGCACATCTTTATTTACCTACAATCATTTCGTATTTTTATTGCTGCAATTGACTTAAATTTTACAAAAATGTCTTCTCTCGGGAGCATTCAGCCTCTCTTCTCGCAGTGGATCGCGGCCGTTCAGAAGAGCGACTGGGACGGCGCGGAGACTTTCTTGGCCGCCGACGTCATCGTGAATGGCAGCAGCCTGGCGCGGCACGACTACGTCCAAGAGCTGAGGGACAAAGAGTTCGACGCCGCACGGCTGCATACGTGTATCTTTGACGACGAGACTGCCGAGATCGCTGCGCGGTTTCTGTTTCCCAGCTCGCCGGCGCCGCTCAGCGATGAAGAGGGGTGGACGGAGCAGACGCTCCTCTCCATCGTCGACGACAAGATCGCCGTTATCCAGTCTCTGGCGGGCGTGAACAAATCTGCACGACCAGAATCAGAAAAAAAGGAGAGGAAAACGACAGCGTTGCCGAAAGAGTTGAGGACTTCTGACCTGCGCATCTTCTACACCGAGTACATCGACGCCATCAACAACCTCGCTATGGGCGAGCACTTTGAGAAATTCTGTCAGGATGTGGTGACACACAACTACATCAATTACACCCGGAAAGAGTACATAGAAATGATAGAATCGAGCTTTGAAGAGATCACTGGCCTCCGCTTCACAATCGAGAGCCTCGTTGTCAACGAGGAGGCCCGGCAGATCGCCGCGCGCCTGGGCTTTACCGGTGTGCCGACCAAGACGTTCCGAGGGATCTGCCCTACAGGAAATCCCGTCAAGTTTAGTGAGCACGCGTTTTACCAACTCGAGCAAGGCCGGGTGAAACAGGTTTGGTCGCTGCTAGATTTACCAGCATACCGTGCGTCCATCGCATCGTGACAGAAGATTGGATCAGAATTACCTCTTGCTATACACTATCGTTTTACGTAGCTACCATTATATACCATCAATAAACTTATCCGGTACACTTCACGCCCTCTGTGTTGCAGATTTCCGCCTTGGCAAGCCAGCCTTGTCGTAGATGGCATCGATCACAGCCATGACAGCCTGACTCTCGTCTAAGCTGAGCCACGGCCGAAACACTTCCGCCGCCTTGACATCACCGCTCTCTACAGCCCTCACGACGCGGACAAACGCCTCCAGCTGGTAGCGATAGCTCGTCCACCATCTCTCGCCCGTCGCCTCTCCCCACACCGCGCCGCCCCGGTAGCACGCGACCGTCTCCTTCTCGCCCGTGAGCTTTCCTTTTTCGTTTCTTGGCCTCACCACAATGGAGTGGCTCACGTGTGCCCCGACAAACGTTTCAAAGTGGATCTGGGCCCTCTCGAGCTCGATCGTGCACACCGGCACCGACTCCCACACCCTGGGCACCATGTGCCACATCTTGGGCTGCACCAGGTCACAGTGAAGCGAGCACGAGACTTGCGTCGGGCTAGCCTCAGAAGACTGTATGGAAAACTCGGTCTCCATGGCCTCGTCGACCAGGGCATCTGCCTTCGACAGCCTCGGGGTTGCCTTGTGCACCGAAACGACGGACTCTGGTGTCAGGCCAACAAAGTACGCAGCCGAAGAGACCACGTAGATGAGATCCATAGAGGCACCGCCCGCATACTCGTATTTAAACCGCGCATCATCCGGGCTCAGTATCCCGCTGTGCAGCGTCATGCGCGCACTCACCGACCGCACCGCGCCGTACCTGCCGCTGTCGACCAGACCCTTTACGGCGTGCGCCGCAGAGTGGAAGCGCCAGTGCATCGCCTCCAAGACAACCTTGCCCGTGAGGGCCGAGCAGGCCTTGAGGAGGGCAAACTCAGCCGCGTGCGTTGCGGCCGGCTTCTCCAGCAGCACATGCTTCCCGCCCTCCATGCACCTGACCACCCACTCTACGTGGTGGCTGTTGATGAGCCCAATGTAGACGACGTCAATGTCCGGGTCCGCGACGAGCTCCTCGTAGGAGCCGTAGGCCCTGACCACGGCGCCGAGCGCATAGCGGTCAATCTGTGCCTGCGCCCTGGCCAGCGAGCGCGCCGCGACGGCGCGCAGCTCGATGTCCGGGTGGCTGCCCACCGGATCGAAGAAGGCCATCCAGTTGATCGAGGCTGCGGATAGCGCACCGGCGCGCAGAGGACGGTCTGTCTTGCGGGTGGCAGCCTTGTGCTTGGCGACGCCATGTCTCCAGTTGTGAAATTGCAGCACAAGCTTAAGACAACATGTTAGCGCTTTTCCACGGGCCAAAAACGCTCAAAGGGGCAGTTCGCACCTCAGGCAATGTCATGACTATTGACGTGTCTGTAATGCAGAGGATAAGGTCCTGGAGTGATTGGAACGTGTGGAGGCGCGTCGCATCATTACGCGGCTGGCCGACTAAGATTCCTGGATGGTAACTAGTAAGCGACTAATAAATAATCCAAGCGATGGCAGCTAGGATGATAAAGCACCGACCAGTGGCATGCTCCCAAGTACTATAAAGCTCGATTGTCTTTTTCGGCCGATTGATCTTTCGTTCTCTTTTGATACTGTTACCATACGTCCCAACACACTGGGCCACGGCGCTTGCACTGCGGGAAATGTGTTCATCAATCACGTCGTATATATAAAAAAAAGTAGTCTACATAAATACACAGTTCCACTGAAAGGCTGAGCATTTCCTCAGCTCAGCTGCGTTAGCACGAAATTGGCTCCCATGTTTTGCACGGTTTCGTTCACAGGATAAGCCAAGTGCTGCGGAGTGATGATGGCCCCATTTGCATCATATACATCACAGACGGAGTCGCCCTATTATGAAAATTAGCCATCGACTTGCTCTGCCCTTGCAGGAGATGAGCACTTACAAGAGTACAGACGTCGAGCGACTTGGAGACCCAGTTGGGGGGGATACCTTTGCCCGGCGTATAGAAGAGTCCCTTGGAAAACTTCGTCGACGTGCCGCCCTGCGAATCTACATTGCAGGCAAGGCCGGGCTCGTGTCTTGGGTCGCCAATGAGAAACACGCCCCGGACAGCATCAAAGGCGGGACCGGTGAGGTTGCGCAGGGCGTCGACGACCACGGTTGCGCCCTGGGAGTAGCCCTCGAGGATCAGACACTCGGAGGCATTCTGGGCAAGAATTTTGCCGACTTGATGAATCAACTGGGGTTCGGGTTTAGTACCACGGCTACTCAACAAAGCTCACGATGCACGTACATCCTCGGTGCCTGGCGCACTGTTCTGGTCCCACGTGGCGGGATAAACGACATTGTACTGGCTGGCGTCAATATTTGACAAACTTGGAAAACCCGGTAGCTATACATACAATCTTGCCACCATCCAGTGAGGCAAACACGTTCTTGTTCATAGTTTGGAAGCCGACTGATTCGCCCTGAGGCTCAGTCGTGCCTCGAGCGTTGATGATAGCTTTTCGGGGTTATTAGCCGGAACTCGCACGTTCGCCATCGGAGTCCAAGGTGGCCCTACTGTAAGAGGAGCATGGCGGAGGAGCTTGCGGCGCGCCACATGCCTGAACCGGAGCAGCTGAGGCAGTCGATGCCAGGGCGAGTGCGGCGACGAGCGGAACCAACATCTTCGTGGACGAAACTTGACAATCCTGAGAGTTACAGGCAGAAAGCAGCGCCGCGCCTGGGCGACGACCCTTTTTGAATAACACGCCCTGGCCGAGGTTTGCTCTTCGGTCTGCGGGGTCGAGAGCATGCGCAACGCTTTGGTTAACTTAGCGCTCTATTTACGCCTCCTGGAATGGGTTAATGCCATCACGGACGTGTGGCACTTCTCATCCGAGAGTTTGAATTGGCTTCGGTTTATTGGTCCGCAGGTGAATCCGTTGGGGCATCAAGGCATTGCACCCCCCCGTCCCTTTGTGGTCCAAAACGGCTCTGGCGGTCACACCACATATGTACGATGCGGAAGCAATCACGTAAGTTGCCAGTCGAACAAAGGACGGCACAAAAGAGGGCATCCAATACGCAAGGCGTCGCCGCGGAACCGTTGCCCAACGCCATGCCCCGGATCGGACCCTTGCTCTCAGCCGCTCAATCCACTTATTACCCCAGAACTTGGTCAGAAATCTGGAGGAGGCTAAACCAACCCGGTGGGTGGCCTGCCATTGAAAGCCACGCTGTAAAGGTTCGACTATTCGAGACCAAAAACAGCTGGCTGGGTGGCTGACTTGAATGCTGCATGCCCTCTGTCCTAATATTGACTGTAAGATTGGGGGCCTGTGGTGTAACCGCATAGCTTACCATGGACGGCTGAGAGACTATTATGCATGTCTCTCGCAAATCTCCGCAGAGCTCCGACTTGGCTCTGTCCTGGTCAAGACGGATAAGCAGATACGCTCGGGCGTGGTTCGCGCAACAGTAGATAACCGGGGGGGGGGAATACCGTTGGCGGTGGAAATGTCTAGGTATTGGTGCTTGCTTTTAGTGCCCCTCTCCTATCGAGTAATATAAAGGTTTGTTCCTGAACCCTGATATTCTGTACTCCGACTCTTGCTAGTCTGGCCGCTAATCGAACAAAGAGGTGGTGGTGGGCTTCGTGGAGATTGACGCCACAAGCCATTGTTTGCTCCAAAGCCAGCACTTAAGGTAAGCCTGCAATGAGACTTGAGCACGTCCGCGGGGAAACCTTGTCAACAGAGGGGGAGTCTTGTTGCGCCGGGACGAGTGGGAATGACCTTCACAGGGAAGCGACCCCAGCCCAAGATGCTTTCTTCCCGGTACTGCAGTAATATGCAAGGTATTTTTGAGCAGGGAATGCAAGAAATTGCGACTCAGTGGCCAAATGCCAATTTGATAACGACCCGCAGCCTTGCGATCTAATTGGTGTCTTAAACCCTGCCTGTTGGACAAAACCTGAGTCCACTAGGCGAACTATGCCACGGCTCTCGCGAGTCTGCGCGGCTATCCTTGCATTGTTAAGAGACAACCCGAGGAAATCTTGCTGATAGTTTCTCTCGCTGCTCTCGCTGCTCTCACTACTCTTACTACTTTCGCTACTCTCGCCGCCACTCCTGTAGCGATTCTCACTACCACTCTTATAGAGCCTCTAGTAGCTTCTTAACTTAAGGGTTCTTCCGGTAGCTAGAGGGAGTAAAGAGGTACTTTTATTTATACGGGGCTTACTCTAAAAAATAAGTACCACACCAGCGTAGAGTCAGGTGCCGCTGCGCTTCTAGCAGTGCTGCTAGCAATACTCTTAATCAAATTATGAGCAAGGGCTGCAGTGCACAGCTACAGTACGCAACGCGCCATCGACAAGGCCCCTACCTGTATTCCACCCGTCGTGTTTATACCACGCTATTGAATGAAATACTAAGTTCGGAGGCTGGGAATAATACATGTACCAAATCTCTGACATGCTGTTCAGACTGCCGTAGAGGCTCGTGGTCAGGGACGAGGCCGCCAGCATTATCCAGTCCTCCGGGATGCACTCCTCGCCGTCCTCATCAAGCTCCTTCCTGTACCCGTCCTGCGCGGCCTTCCACTCCGGGGACTGATTGTAATCCAGCCCTTCGACGTAGCGCACCGGGTTGACCCAGCCCGACCTCCAGGCGTCCGGGTCATCATCGTTGACAACGCTGCGCAGCGACGCCCCGTCCACCTGCACGAAGCAGCTGTGGCGCGACGACATGTGCCCGGGCCGCGCCGGAGGGTCTGGCCTATCCTTGGCGACCCAGGCACGGAAGCGCTCGCGGAGTGCCTCCCTTGACGCGCCTTCGAGGGCCGGGTCGGACACGAACCTCCACTCGACGCCATCTACGACACTACGCGGCGGCGGCACGAGGAGAGACCGACCAACGACTAAAGAAGTGTTGAATTCATCACAGCAAACTACGGGGCCCTGTTGGTCTGCCAAACAAAATCAACATCCGCCTGTCTCGCCGTCACCAGCAACCTGGTCGGCGCAGCTATTGGCCACTCTAGTTCCAGCCCCGTCCATCTGTTTAATGTCTACCTATAGCTATCGGGGCGGTGAAAGTCTTGGAAAAAATCTCTTGGAGCCAAGAGGAAATCTGTGAATGGAGCCGTTTCAGTAGCACGAGTCCGTTCACCACTCTATCAACAAACAACACACTAATACTCTGCTAGATCCCATCACGTGGTGCTATGAAGTCTTGCTGCTCGTACATGAAAAATGAATCGCCTGAGCTGCTGATTTCTGTCGCGGTCACTATACGCACTGGAGAGCAGAGCTGACACCCAATCCAACCGGCAAGATGCTTATAAATGCGACAGCCTTGGCGTCCCTGCTGTTGATACCGAACGTTACCAGCCCGACTTTTATTTGCAAGAAGCCGAAACATCCACACACTAGGCCGCGATTATACGGTGCTTGCTGCAAGGATCTCCAGATTCACGTAACACTCACCGGATCAATCCATTATCATGGCATCGATTGCAAGCCGACCGCCCTCCGTAACCTGCTTTGTATTCAGATGCTAACAGCGCCTCTAGGTCTGCCGAGTTTTCAGGCTAAATCAACTATAAAGGGCATGCACAACTTTGTGAACTGCCCGACCAGCTTAACAGAAGCGTGCTGCTTCTACGTACGTTTTCCGGTCCTCGCGACGTAACTGGTGGCTGCAGCTAACACCTACGAGGATAAAATCGAGAACGATGTACTTACGGAGAGGAGCTGCTCAAAGCCTTGGTGAGAGGTGGTGCGTGCGGCCAAAAATGAGCATCCCACTCATTCGCCAGTGATCCTGAAGGCTACTCAGACTGCAATTGTTTTCGCGATGAGATCAGTTCACGTCGGGGCGCCGCGCCAGGGGGGGTATGAGGTTGGCAGCTAACAGCGCACATGTCGGGGATTTGGATCAGAATGATTAGAATGGAAAATGCACTGGGTATTTCGGTAGCACTGGGAAACAAGGCAGTTCGGCCACTGATAGCCTACTGGAAGGGCAGATGCTACGGGCATTGGCACAAACAAGGCAAAATAAAATGAAATTACACAAAAAAGTAGCAGGAAAAACTGGTACCGTTGTGTAACCGAAGCTAGATGACAGATCAAGTACTCGTTGAGGGGATGGGTTAGGTTGCAATTGAGAGAGTGCCTTGCTGATAGCTCAGAGGACGATATCGCACACCGCGACTATCGCTCAGTAATATCATTAATCAATCACTGGCAGAGGATATCTGATTGAGCTTCCACGCTCTGTACTCCGGAAGAAAGAGTCAATAGCCGCATGCAATCCCAACTCTCGGGCTCTCTCGGTTCATTCCTGCAGCGTCAACAACTTTCCAGGGCGGCGCCCATCACTGATACAACCACCCAAAACATCGAAATTCAGATTAAGTTTCCCGATATAATGAAAGTACTGAGAGACACCTCCCTGCTCAGTACGGCACATCTCCCGATAACTGAGCAGTGCACTCTTCGACGGGCGCAAGGTTCAAGAACCCTGAAGTTTCGGCGTCGACGGCACCACGTTCATCAGCTTGCTGTACTTGACCAGGCTCTGGAAGATGCAGGTCCAGCATGTTTATAGAGCGAAAGTGAATAGCTCCCCAGCAACTCTGATGGACAATGACTCGGCCGCAAACGTTTGTATTCGTTCGCCGTCGTGATATCCTCTTTCAGGTACTCAGTTAGCAACCGACGCCGCTTGCAGAAATAATACATCTGCGCTCTGGTCATTCATCGGGCACTTATTCGGCATCGGACCCAGCTTCACCAAGTTCGGTTCAGTTTCCGCCGGCGAACGCCGCCTCCCCAACCATTCACTCTTCCCTGCAGCCTCGTCTAATTGCCCACCAACCAAATAAAAAGTGATGTAGCTACACGGCGTTGCTAATTTCCGTCAGTGTCTTCCCGGTCCGCAGACGCGCATCAAACTCCGCTGCCACAAAGAGAAACCCCGCCATCCACTCGCGGAGCTCAGTGAGATATATGCTTGTCTTCTTGCACTCGCTTTTCTTAACAATTGTTTGCAATTTCTTCAACACCAAATTTGTTGCCATGATATCTGTACCGTCTGCTGAAGCTTCTCAGGCTGCCCCTGCTCAGGCGGATCAGAAAGAACGGGGGCAGCCGCAGCAAGACGAGTAAACGACTGTGATGGAGACCCCGACATGCACTGAAACAAAGCAAACAGCTTCACATCGAGGCTATCAGTTCTGGGCCATCATGGTGGCCCTATGTACTGTCGGTGTGCTGGGCGCTCTTGAAAACACAGTCGTGACCACATCCCTTCCCACGATCGTCAAGCACCTTCAGATTGGACAGGAGTACATCTGGATTACCAACATATTTTTCCTCATGAGGTAAGCTCGGCAATCTCCCGCATTGACTCAAAGCCGTATACTTACTTTGATAAAGCGCCGCCGTGCAGCCACTGTTCGGACAGCTCGCCAACATTTTCGGTCGGCGATGGCTTTCCATGTTCATCGTGGCCGTCTACACGCTCGGTAGTGGCATCTGCGGCGGCGCAAACAACGCTGCAACGCTGATCGCGGGACGTGCCGTGCAGGGTATCGGTAGTGGCGGCATCAACATGATTGTTGACGTTGTCGTCTCGGACCTCGTTCCCCTTCGAGAGCGCGGCAACTACATCGCCATCATCCTGACAGTCTACTCCGTCGGCACATCCCTCGGGCCTTTTGTCGGTGGCGCGATTGTTCAATACAGCAACTGGCGCTGGGTCTTCTACCTCAACCTCCCTGTTGGAGGTGCAGCGATGGTCCTATTGTACCTGTTCCTGCGTGTCAAGACCCAGAGCGACATGGCATTTCTCCAGAAGGTCAAGCGGATTGACTATATCGGCAATGGCATCATCATGGCCTCGAGTGTCTCAGTATTATACGCTTTGACTTATGGTGGCTCTCGATACCCGTGGTATGATTCACGTACAATTGTCCCTTTGGTTTTGGGACTTCTCGGCATGATCCTATTCATGGTTGTTGAAGGCTCGGGTTGGATTCCGGAGCCTGTTACACCACCGCGTCTCTTTGCGCATCGTACGACGTGCATTGTGGCTTTCAACACATTTATGAACTCGGCGCTTCTCTACTGGGCCATGTTCTTCCTTCCCATCTACTTCCAAGCAGTGCTGCAATCTAGCCCTGCCCGAACCGGCGTGCAGATGCTCCCCATTGTGCTGGTCGCTGTTCCATGCGCCATTGTCGCTGTCATTGTTCGGTCTAAATTTGGCAGATACAAGTACCTCCACCTTGCTGGTTTCGCCATCGTGACCATCGGCCTTGGTTTATTCAGCATTCTAGACGCGACTTCTTCCACTGCAGAATGGGTTGTTTTCCAGATGTTTGCAGCTGCTGGGTCGGGCATGGTGCTCAACACGCTGCTGCCGGCGTTCCAAGCTGCTATTCCGGACAGTGACCAGGCACCCGCTACCGCGAGCTGGGCATTCATCCGCAGTTTTGGCAATATCTGGGGTGTCGCGATTCCTGCAGTCATTTTCAACAACCGTTTCAGCAACTTGGCGTATCGCATCTCGGATGCCGAGGTGAGCGCTCAGCTGGGAGTCGGTCGCGCATATGAGCATGCGACACAGGAATTCGTAACATCGTTGCCTCATCCTGTGCGTGGAGAGCTAATTGGCGTTTTTCAAGATGCCCTCAAATACGTGTGGTACATTTCTGTCATCTTCTCAGGCGTCGCATTCCTCTTGGCCATCCTTGAAGAGTATCTACCGCTGCGCACTGAACTGGATACGAAGTTTGGCCTGGAAGATAAAGAGAGCGAAGATTTGAGGTCAATTGGCGCAAAAGAGAAACATGTTGAGGCTTCTGATCAAGCTGAGAAGTCCCCAACCTCGGAGACCCAGCCTAAGATGACAGCCAAAGAGACCAGATAGGGAATAAAGTATTGAGCCCGTGTGATAGATCCTTGCTGCTGACTATGCCTCTTTTGCAACTCTGTAAAATACCACCTGCTTCAGCAGATAGCGCCCTGTTGATGGCCTAGAGGGACGATGTCGCCCGCCGCGACTCGCTCGGCGAGAGCTCAGTCGGTCTCCGCCGCGCAATGATGCGACTCTATCATACTGTTCCATTCTACGTAGATACATATGCAGAGGTTAACTTCCCTATTTATTTTTGACTTATGAAGTACTGCTGTAAGCGAAGCATGATTGAGCCGCAGCCCCGCGTTGGACACCGCCGCTACCCGGTGAGTCTTGGCTAGCGACAAGAATCGTAACACGGATAAAGAGCTCTGTTTTCAGGCGCACTTACTTATCGATCGCAGGCCGCCCGGTACAAGTATTTGAATCGCGGAGCGTTGCGTCATTTGTGGCCTGTACGCAGCCACAATCACCGGTCAGTGACCGAGCTCGATCTCAAAGTCTCGGCCGAGTAAGCATGATTCGGCCAATGGATGTCTCGAATATACACGTCAGGAACCAAGTTCGCTTGAGCCTATGTGAAAGTCCTCGAATTGGTCCGGTGGGACAGAGGGCAGGCTACATCAAAGGCTTCAGAGGACCTGTCTCTTGGTCTGTTGTGAATATTGCTATCACGAAGTGTGTTCTCAAGTGCTCAGCGAGTGCGTGCTTGATCCTTCCGTCTCAGGCACCTTGGGCACTTTGTACGATTCCAACAGCCGAACGACATCCTCGCGCCCGTGCCTCGCGGCCCAGAACACGGCGGATGCTATCTGCGTCTCTATGCCAGCATCTGCGAACGTTTCCAGCAACAGCCGCACAACAACCTCATGTCCATTAACAGCCGCGATAGTCAGCGAATTGAAGTGTTGATTCGTTTCCAGCATTGCGCCTCTCTCGAGAAGCAGCCGCGCAATCCCATCATGCCCCTTCCCGGCTGCACAGTGTAGCAGACTCTTGCCTTGGATGTTTTTCGGGTCAATAACTGCGCCTCTGTCGAGTACCAACCGCACGATGGCAGCATGATTGTTCGCGACCGCAATAGACAACGCTGTCTCGTCCACAGCATCTTTCTCGTTGACCGCTGCCCCTCTGTCAAGGAGTAGTCGCGCAACAGCCTCGTATCCGTTCTTAGTAGCTACATGTAGCGCTGTCTCACCTGCAGAGTTTTTCGCGTCAATAGCTGCCCCTCTCTCGAGTAAAAGCCGCGCGACAGTCTCGCATCCCAATTGAGCAGCCCTGTGCAGTGGGGGTTGTTGGTCGGGATACCTCGCCAGCTTATCCGCTATTTGCTGTAGCAATAGCGTTGCTACAGCACCATGCCCTCTCTCGGTGGCCTCCTTTAATGGCATATGCATCAGGGCCATTGCTGAGGCAGCTTTCTCCTGTTCAAGGAGCTGTCGTACAGTTGACTCATCCCCCTTCCTGACCGCCGCAACCAGAGACGAATAGGGGGTATCCTCTGCCGCAAACATCCGTACTATACGTTCTTGTTTTGCATCAATAGCATAATTCAGCGCCATCCAGATGTTTGCACCACTGCCGATGAGAAGCCGCGCGCTATCTAGGTGTCCATTCATTGCCGCATGCAGCAGCGGCGTCCGACCTTGTGCGTCTATCGCTTCAACGTCACTGCCTTTCTCAAGGAGCAGTCGCACAAAATCGAAGTGGCCGCTTTCGGCGGCCCAGGATAAAGGCGTTTGGTTCCGTGGGAGCCATCCTTTAAGGTCCATGTCCACAAAAGCCTGCTCGGGTAAGTACGCTGTTTCCGTCTGTAGAAGTGCCCGTACGGCTTCCTTATGGCCATTGGCCAGAGCAGCAAAGAACGGATAGGTATACCGTTCTCCCTTTATGTCAATCCTAGAATCGAGGCTCAAGGCGAGTTTTATGAGCTCCGCGAACCCATTTTCCGCAAGAATGTAGAGGAGACTTGCCGCATGCGTGTGGCGTCGGGTTCCATACCTCTCAAGTAAATTGCCGACGAAGATCCATACCTTGATGGGGAAGTTTTTCAGGAATTCTTGCGTCGAGATCAATGAGGCTGCCGCATCGGCGTGGTAGAGGACGTGGCCGACTGCATATTCCAGAAATGGATACTTGTCAGATACATCTCCACGCAATCGTTTTGCTTCGTCTGAGGCTGCTTTCGGGAGCGTTTCCGGGAGGCTGACATATCCCGTAGCACTAAGAGTAATGAAAAAGCTAAAATAAGCGCTGCAGCATTGGCGAAGTTGGCTATGACTTGCGCTTTCGAACTCTGCCGTAGTGAGACAAGGCCATAACTGTGGTTGGCCCTCCCTGAGAAGGAACTCTCGTACCGATTCGTGAATTAGCTGCACTGTTGAAACCTTGGATCTTGTTGTCTCTGCAAGCCCCTTTGAGGAGCTAAGAACAAGTCGTTTCATATCATCAATAGTAACCTCTTCCGAGTCCCATTCTCGCAATTCATCGGGCTTCAGCCCTGATACAACCGCGAAATAGTACTCTCGTAGCTTCAACGGGCGTCTCGCAAACAGAATCCACTGTATGCAAAGCCGGAAGTCGCCCAGGTTTACCTGATCCCGCAACAGGATCTCTCGAAAAAGTTTGTTGAGTTCGGCCGGTAGCGCATCCAGCCGCTTCCTGACCTCAAAAATGCGGCCGCCACGGTATTCAGCTGTGAGAATGTCGACGACTAAAACAACCCACATGAAGATGCCTTTTGCTTTGGCCTGGATTGTCTTCTTGATGTCATCTACATTTTTTTTGCCGATCTTCAGTTTGTTCCGTATGTACAAGGCGATGTCTTTCTCGTGGCCATCTTGACACTCCAGGTCAATCTTGAGCCCGTACTGGATGTCGATATACGGGTAGTAGCGACTTGAGAAGCAAATGTTTAGCCGCGAGTCGGCTTGCACCGCATCCTCTCCCAGTGTTTCAAAGTATTCCACCAGTTCTTGCACTTCATCACCGGCGCACTCGTCCAGAGCATCAACGAGTATTGCCAGCCGATTTTGGCCCAGCTTGGTTAATGCACTCCGTAGCAGGCCCTGAAGTAGGGTGTTGTTCCATACCGCACTCTGGTGACTCGAAATCGCCGCGTGGAGCTGATCTAGAGAGTCCTTGTGGTCTGGCTCGTGAAGAATCCCGCGGAGACTTGGTAGTGCATTCAGGAGCTGGAGCAGGAGTGAGCGATGCATCCCAGCAGTAGAGCGCTCTAAACTCCCGCCCCGCGCATTGAAGAAAAAGGCTATAGTCGTTTTTTCTTTGTCCTTTTTCGATGCTTGATATATAAAATTCATAAGTGTCGACTTGCCGGTGCCAGGTCCTCCTCGTATCCACAAGAAGCCGTGATGTTGGGCGGTTTGTTTTGGATCCAGCCAATCCAGATAACCGGAGTGTGTAAGTAGCCATTGGCAGGTTGTCGAGTACTTTGGTTTAATATCGCATCGCCGGGCATCGATCTGATCAAATTGCAAAGCGTCAAGGATGATTTCTTCGCGCCCTGCATGCATCAGTCTTAGTCGGATAGAATTGACCATGAGAAAGTCTGGTCTCACTCACCGAGATCCCTGGAGGGTATCGCAGTGCTCACCATGGTCTCGGGTAGGTTGGACGGTATGACCGACATGAGCTCTTTTGCATAAGCCGATGCCACTGCTGCAGCGACCTTCTGCCATTGCTTGTTTTTATGAGAGTCGGAGTAATCACATATTCCGCGAATCACCAGGCCCGCAAAGCCATCCATCACGCCTGCCCCTTCCATGTCGAAGCATAAGGCATTAATCTCGTGTGCTAGCTCGTTGCTAGTCTTTCCATATTTCATGACTTGATTTCCGGACGCAATAACTCCGTAGTGAATCACTGGTGCGGAACTGTCTCTTGGTGGTCTTATCACTAAGCGTGATTCATCACAAAGCTGGCAGTCATTCGCCAAATTGTCCATTGAAGCAACATGGTTGTACGTGCTCTCAAACAAGCGGTCCGAAAGTGAGCCACTATTGATATAGCATGTCAAGTCCGGATGCCGTTTAATCATGTCGGAAAGAATTGAGGGAATCTTGCTTCCGCTTATCTCGTGTTCCGCCCGTAGCTTAGCGACAGCCGTCAACAACTCCGTTGGTGGCCTACTGATGTTTCCTGTTCGTATGAACTGACCGTCGCCGACGAGCTTTCCTAGATCGTACTGAAACACTCCTTCACTGACGACAAGATCGCCAAGTCGGATGTCGGTCTTCCCTGGAGCCCCGCCGCCGATGCCGACCATCAAGCAGAGGCGCACAGAGGGGAATGTCCGGCGCATGTTGCTTGCAACAGCCGCTGCGTTGTTGTTGCCGTAGTGGCCTGAGGGCAGACAAGCAATGACAATGTTGTGCGCCCCAATGCTCCCGAGCGTATATGTGTTGGGGTCCCTGTCCACCCATGGCAGAGATGGGTGCACACTGTCCAACATGAGGACCGATGCAGCCATCTCATTAAAAAGCGCACAAATCCAGCCAACACTGTAATCTCTGTAGGAGAATGCGGTCGGGATATGAGCATCCGCGTAGGTCCAGTCTTCTAGTCTCTGCCGCTTTGGGGCTCGACGGTCGTCGTCCGCGCCCGAGTCTCGACTCATGGTGCCGTGGGTGACAGACATCATAATCACAACGTATGGCCTTGGCGTGAGTAAAGGATCATCTCAAGGCAAGCTGGGTGTCTTGAAGGACTCGCAACGGAGAGTAGTCCGGGCAAGTCGCACCAGGAGACTCTGGGGGGCACATGCCCAACGGTGTCGAATCTTGCCAGCCTGCTGCCTGCGACTTGACAACTGGGGCTACCTTTTTCCGCGCCGGGCATTGCCACCTCCAACGAAGCAGACATATGCAGAAGAAGGTAGCTGAGCTGCATGTCGCAGCCTCCCCCACTGTCACTGATCCTTCTGTACTTGTTTCTGTACATGAGAATGTCGCTGAGTAGGTCTCTGGTGGGCCTAGGGAGAACTCTTTACGCGATATCGCCTATGATAGACGTAGCGAAATTGCGCCGCACGGCGTCAGAAGAGATTTAAAGCTTCTAAGTCGAAGGTGGCTTCGAGATCGTTTCGCTGCAGCCTAAACCACAACATAGCCTGGTTTAATACCTCCCTATTGATAAATTAGCTGGACGCTAGCGTCTGAATGCCAGGATGGCCGAGTGGTTAAGGCGGTGGTTTTAAGCTTTTCTACTTAATTCACCACTATCGAGAGATTCCAGGGTTCGAACCCCTGTCCTGGCAGCATTACACTTTTTGCACACCTGCGGTAATCTCTTTTTTGCTCGCGCAGTAAAACATGTGATAAGCTCGACGCTCGAGGTATATGTACTTGGTTGTAAAAGACTTGTTTCCCCTGTAGTGGCGTGTGGAAGGGTTTGGAGTCAGAGTAACTAGCTAGCCTAGCAAGCGGCGCGACAGTATTCCGACTACTACTTCTCTAATAAAGAAAGTTAAAAAGCAAATGGAGAAGAAAATCATAACAGTAGGTGGGTGGCTGCCTTGCAAGTTGTTCCCCCCAGCTCAGGCTGCTGCCTTGACTGGTTCTGTTGCGTCCAGCGGCTACCCCGGCCACGCGATGGGACAGCTCCTAAATGAGGGAGCACAAGATAGTACCAACCAAAGCAGGAAGCAGTAATGGGGACGCAATTTTCTCGACCTCCTGCGGCCCCTGTGGCTCCTTGCACAACATCAGTGTGTACCTACCTTCTCCAGATACTTCCTGCCCACGTCCCGACCTTCGCCACTCATCAACAAGCGAGGCAACGTCAATAGTGTTGCACAGCATTCGCTCCTCTGGGAAAAACAAGAGTATCAGTAACACATGGCTGTCATTGTGGCCGCCAACACCCTGCGTACGAGCCCTCAACTAAGCATGTACGCCTCACTACGGCTGACGTGGATGCTTGCCCTGCAGGAGACTTGCTATCTCAGTTGTTTGGCGTCGTTGCACAGGTTCAAGCCAACAGCGATCCACACGGTTTCTGACCTTCGCGCCGACACCGTCGTGTCAGGTCGTTGCTGAGGATTACACACGGCGCGAATTGCGGCCCCCAGGCCAGTGCCCCTCCCATTGCAAAGAAATGCCACCGTAGCCGTACTTCTGCAATACGAGGCGGTAATCTAGAAGGCGGTCTACTCATGTCATGTGTATGACTTGTCAGGGCGGACACGGCTCGCTTGCCACCATCAGTCTCTGCTCCGGAGCGTCGACAGCCAACGGCTTACAGCCACAAATCTGGCGCGAGGAAGCAGGGCGTAATATACCGAGAATATTATGCAGTGGAATGTCGCACTCTTCTTTCCCTGCTGCATTGTTGTGCTGTTGATGCCCCCCTCCCAAGAATGGCTGCGCGACCATCTGAGGCCGGGAGTATAGAAAAGTATCACATACACAATACTGGCAATACGACCAAAATTTAAAATATAAAGTATTTTGACGTCACTTTATAGCTCAGCCTCGTTCTCTATTCAAGTATAAAACCCCAGAGGCATTCTTGAGAGAGAGAAAAGTGTTCTCCCCCAAACGCGCGCCCGCTTATCAAGTAGAGATACACTTGCAAATCCAGACATAATGGAGGAGCAAAAGCCTGAGAGCATTCGACTCGGGAAGAGAAAGAACGAGACGACCACCCCGGACAACACGGGTACGCATCCTGCGAGCGACACTGTTCCTAGCGACCAAGCCGTGAATGCCGCGGCAGGGCGAAGCAGTGAGCGAACATATTCCATTCATCTTCTCGCGAGTATATTCTCCTCAAAATTCTGTCACTAACCTAGCCCATATAGGCCCGCTCATCCCCGCCACGCCCAGAAGATCACACGTCCTTCCGAGTGTACACTGTCATCTAGCAGCAGACAAAACGCTCAAATGGAAGAAGACGAAGGTCCGCCGCATAACCGAAGAAGTGATGACACCTAAACGATGTACGAAACTAAAGGAGGATCAGCAAGCCTGGTTCAAACGAAGATGCCGCCATTCTGGGCCTCAAGTGCATGACTCATCTGCTCTATGCAGACGCGTCGAAGAATTGATATCTCTGGTCGTCAAACTGATTGAGTGTACTGGTCTCGAGCAGAAAGAGGACAATGGCTCGGCCAAGCTCTCTCAGGAACCTGTCAACCAGAACACTCCCTATTCGGGGCCCCTACCTCCCGCAGAAATCACACAGGGCCAAGCTGGAACCGAAATACCCTGGCTTGCTTCTAATGTGCAGCCAAATCCCGCCCGCATGAGCGCGGGGCAAACTTTCGCCATGCCGACGGATGCGCCCATTCATGCCTTTGACTTCACAGGATCGGGGCCGCTACAACATTTCAGCATGGCTCCCGCTACTAAGCCCGTCTACGGGCCCAGCATGTCGGTTCTACCGGCCTATACGGGGGTGGGAGCCTCGTCACCGACTGCGGCCGACGCGCTGCAAGTGCAGACTGGCACCCCCCGAGAGGAGTCCGCACAAGGATACGGCACCAATATGGAATCGGGTGTCGCATACCCGGATTTGGATTACGCATTGTCGGTGGATTGGTCGACGATTTTGAACCATCAGGCCGAAGCGCCCGCGCAGACGGGATGCTCTCCGGCCGCGTCTACAGAACCGGAGAGCGAGTGAACGCGGATCAGGTGGCGAACCGGTCGTCCTGTATCAATAGGAGGACTTGGAGTACACAAATCGGTTGACACGATCGCTCTTAGGCATGATCCGTCAGGTCTTGTGTCCCTCGCTCCAACTTTTCCTTTGTCGAGTGTCGGTTGTCATTGTCTCTCCGCCGAGCTGTTACTAGACTTGCTCGGCCAGTTCAGTCTATATTTCATTAATACAAATATATCCCTTATAGCTACATAAACAGCGAGGTTCGCCCTCTCTTCAACCCTCTTCAAGCAGTTTGGACGCAAACCCGTATCCGTGAATGTCATTGAGAAAGATGCTTCTTCGCCACCCTCTATTCTCGGGGTAGTTGACCGTTGCGGGCATCCGCGAGTTGCACAGCCCACAACAGATGACGGGCGGGTAAGGCGCTGCTGCTGCCTGGCCGCGACGTGGTATCACAAGGCGGCTTGTCACGAGAGATGCTGTCATGTGCATGGGCACGGGGTGGCACAAAACCTTCACCTATACCTGCATATTCTAGCTAGAAAGCCGCGCTGCTAAAGCTTTCGTGCGACCATCCCAGGACATGTTCCTGTTGGTCGCCACGCCGTCGTGCGACGCACCCAGTCCCATCCCCATGACGGCCCAAGACCGCCACATGCTTCAGCTCTCATGTATTCTATCTTCAGCTTCGCACAGACAATCCATAAAACAGGAGAATATGGACCATGCCATGTTACACGACAGCCTTCTGAAAAGAAGAGCGTAACGGCCTGGTCCAGACTGGGCGGCAGAGTCGACAACACATCGAAGGTGACCAGCATTCCATAGCCAGTTACCTCTCTTCCTCCTTCTTCACGCCCCCTTAGCGTGCGCCAGACGCACCATGGGCACCAGGAACGCACTCGTGCGCATCTCGTCCGGCTGGCGCACGTAGCCCAGGCGGCTATACAAACCCACGACGCCCTCGCCCGCGTCGAGGTACAGCGGCAGGCCCAGCTCGTCCGCGACGCCGCTTGCCCACCGCAGCAGCGCCATGCCATACCCGCGCCCGCGCGCCGACGAGTGCGCCATGATGATGTCCAAATCTAGCAGAGCCGCGCCGCCGCCGCCGAAGTTAGCCAGCCAGTCGGCCGATCTTCCATGGAGAAGGGCAGGGGCGGGTGGGTGAGGATGGCAACGTACAAATGTGAGGGGCATCGCCCATGACGGCCTTGTGTTGTGCCTTCATGCCTCCAAAGAACGCATCCATTCTGTCCGCGCTGACGCCGGGCACCGGCTCCCCCCAGGCGTCCCGCCACGAGCCGTACATCAACTGAGCGTCGCACTCCTCCCGCCCAATGTGCAGCAAGCACGCGGC
>LUFD01002811.1:15405-44765 GCA_003025255.1 Cordyceps pruinosa | reverse complement strand
TCTCTCTCTCTCTCTCTCTTGCGCGCGCGCGCTGAGACGTACCGGAATCGTCGCGGATCACGGCCACGCGCGTCCGCGGACCGGACTCGGCGCGCTGGACGAAGCCCGCCCAGCCCGCGACGGCGTACGGCTCGGTGAACAGCGGCTCGGGCTGGCCCGTCTCAAAGGCGTCGATGTGCATGGCGCCAAGGGCGGGCGCGTCCGCCGCGACGGCGTCCTCCACGATGGTCATGGCTCACTCGTCCCCGTTGCTGTGCGATATCCTCGCCTCGGAAATACGGAAACACGGTCAACGAAGGGGCTGGCTGAATCGACTAAGAGGGTGACACTTGATCCAGAAGACGGCAGGAAGTGAGGGAGAATACTGAAAATATATTATATCTGTTGTGGATAACCAGTGTCTCGCCAAAAGGACGGACGGCGGTGTCCGGGAGTACCCCCGACGCAGCCCGCCAAGCACCGAGTGCCGAAGCGAAGGTGCACAGCCTCATGGCTAGATTGAGGCTCTGTGCAGTGGAGGCGAGATGAAAAGGAGCCCATTTGCCTGAACCGCATGTGGCCTTGGGTACTTGGCGACTGTGGAGTTACTCGCTCGTTCGTGACTCTGCGAAACCAGGCCCGCTCGGCATTTGTAAGGAACACGACGTCGCTCTGGGTGAAATGCGTTAGAGAATGCGACATCATCCTTGCGTTAATCCTCTCCATCGCGACTCGCGTAAGGGACTTGCAAATTTAACATAACACAGGCATTGTGTAGATGGTGGATATCATGCTTTATTTTCTTTCCAACAGCTACATCGACAACATTTTTCACGCCAAATACGCACCCTTGCTACAATCGACTCTGTTCTTGTGGATGCCGTAGTTAGTATCCATTTGCGGCGAGCCATTCCTTAATGGCAGTGGTATCACGCTTCTTGTACGCTGCTCTGGCGCTCGACTTGTCTTTCGCCGTCTCCAGCGTTCGGTTGTAGCTGCTCACGTCCTTGTCCTGGAAGAAAGTAGCAACGTCCGCAACGTCGGCGTCGTCAACGAAGCTACTGAGTGTAGAGCGGATGAATCGATCCAGCACGATAGGGTTAGACAGCTTCTCGAGGCAGGCGGCCCAGTTGTCCTTCATGTACTGCCACTGGGCCTGGCGACCCAATGGGTTGTTGGCAAGGTTGGCTCCGAGGAAGTGCATGTCAGCCGTGTGGTTGTCACGGGGCGATGAGTTGAAGTTGAAAGGGATGATCTCCTTCTTGATGATTTCCCCATCAGGAACAAAACCAAGGACACGGGAGATGACAAGCTTGCCATCAACAGACTTCGTGTTGAACCACTCCTTCTTCAGGAACTCCACAGCGCGAGCAGTATCAGAAATAACGCCAGCCTGAAGGACGGGTGAGAGGAGAGAGGGGTGGAGAGTGCTTGTATCGGGATTCTCCGCCCACGTATTGAACCTCTTCAGAGCCTCGGCAAGTGTCCTGAGAGTCGAATTAGTCATGAGCTACTTTACGTTCGAGTGATGTACACTTACTCGGGGTGACGGCTTGATACCGCGCTTTGCAGAAGATGGGTTCGTGACTGAATGGTAAGGTAGGATTCATCCTCGGCGGGGTCAAAACCAAGGGCCTTGATACGATTCTCAATCAGTTTGATGGTGAACTTGTTGAGGCCCGTGCGGATAACTTCGTCCTGGTTAAAGACGCTCTTGACACCGGAAATGGCATCAAGAACCTGGCTCCAAACCAGGGGGTGGGTCTCGTTGGCAAAGGCCCCGAGGAACGTAAGCAGGCTGGCCGTGCTGCAGTTACCAGCAAATGCCAGCTCAGCCGTGGATCCGATAATGGCCATCTTGTCCACAGGTTCCAAGCGGTCGAGCTGGGAACCGAGCTTAATCAGGCGAGACTCCGGGTAGTTGACGCGGAAGAAGCCTGTGGCGCCCGTGTTAAGCTTATAAAAGTCATCGTTGACGTCGCTGATGGTCTCCTCCTTGGCGTTAAGCTCGACAGAGGAAATTCCAGCCTCACCCTTCTTCCCCTCCAGGCCAAGAGGCACCCACCAAGTGGTAGTGTCGTCTTCGGACTTGACATCGCCGCTTGAGAGGAAGCGAGCTTGCTTCACGGAAAGCTGGCCAGGCTGCTCAGAAACGGTGATGACAGGGTGGCCAATCTTGCCGATCCAAGGGCCCATAAGCTGGTCAACTTTCTTGCCCGAGGCCTCGCTGAGGTGAGCCCAGAGGTCAGAGGTCTTGGCGTTCTTGTAAGCGTTGGCCTTGAGGTAACTGGAGACACCCTTGAGGAAAGTCTTGACGCCGAGGTGGTTGGCAAGCATGCGAATGCTGGAGCAACCCTTGAGGTAGCTGATGCTGTCGAAAATCTGGTTGACGTCGAGAGCATCGCGGACGGGGACGTGGATGGGGTGACTGGCGCGAAGACCGTCAAGCTTGAAAGCAGTTTCCATGCCCTCATTGACGAACTGGGCCCAAACCTCCCAATCAGGGTGGATATGGTCAACGGCATACCAGCCAACCCAGGTAGCGAAGCCTTCGTTGAGCCAAAGCTCATCCCTAGATTCGATTAGCAGATGCGCCGCAATTTTGTTCTGTCATTTGGACATACCACCAGTCCATAGTGACAAGGTTGCCAAACCACTGGTGAGCTAGTTCGTGGGCAACAACGTAGGCGATATCGTTCTTCAGACGGGGCGAGGAGGTCTTTTCGTCATAGAGGACGCGCTAGAAGTCTTGTTAGTTGTCTGACCAAGGCGAGGCGGGTGGCAGGGAGCATACAGTGGTTCTGTAGGTGACAAGACCCCAGTTTTCCATGGCGCCGTGGGTGAATTCATGAACGGCCAAGAGATCAGACTTGGGTAGGGGGTAGTCAATGTCAAAAATCTCCGAGAAGAAGTCGATAGTCTGAGGGGCGTGTTCGAGAGCCCAGCGACCCTGCTCCTTGAGACCGCGGGTGGTGTAGACGCGGACGGGAAGCTGCTTGCCGTTGTAGCGACGGTTGGTAAAGGCCTCAACATACTCAAAGTCACCAACGGCCCAAGCGAGCAGGTAGGAGCTCATACGAGGAGACGTCTCGAAGGTGACGATCTGCCAGCCATCCCGAGAAGGCTTGGTCTCTTTGACGGGCATGTTGCTGAGGGCAACCTGGTCGACAGGGACCTCAATCTCAAAGTCAAAAGTGGCCTTGAGGTTGGGTTCGTCGAAGCAGGGGAAAGCTCTGCGGGCATCACAGGACTCAAACTGGGTGCTGAACATGTAGTGCCACTCGTCGTCGAAGGGGACCGAGGCGGCGGGGGTCGTACCGGCGACAGGCTTGTACCTGGAGCGGTAGAAACCGGCCATATCGTTGTTGATGGTGCCCTGGAACTGGATAATGACAGTGGCCTTGCTAGAGACCGGAATCTCCTGGTCAAAAGTGATGGTGGTACGCTGGGCCTTTTCATCGTTGGAGAACTTGGTAGACTCCCAGCTCTGGGTGGATTTTGTGTGGTCGACGGACACCTTGGCACGAAGCAGGTTGAGCTGGAGGGTATTGACAACGATCTGGGTAGTGGGCTTGGTGATTTCAGACTCGATACTGGAGAGAGTTAGAATAGCAGAGCGTTGGCGGGCACTTTGATGCCTTGGTACGGTGGCACGAGAGCGCAGCGAAGCGGGGGAGGGGCAGCAGTTGAGATGCTACTGACGTTACAGTGCCCTGGTAAGTCCAGTTCTTGAACTCGATGTCTTTGATGGACAACGCATAGTGGTTAGGCTTGACATTGTCGGGGAGAATCTCGCGATCAGACATGGTTTCGGCGTATCGCGCGCGCGATGCGGCGGAGCAAGATCGAGGGGGTGTACTGTGTAAAAGTCTATGCGGGGCAGCACAGCGAGGTCAGCAAAGAGCTCCTGGACGGTGAAGCAAGCTTGAGGGGAGAGAGCAACGTTGCGGACAAGACTGAAGCTCAAGATGGAGGAAGAAAAAGAAGCTGAGGAGCTGGATCAAGCAGGAGAATAAGAGCCACCTATAACGTAAGAGGTTGAGATGGTTTGCAAGAGCAAACGAAGGCCGGCATCGTAGGACGGGGATTTTAGGCGGGGCGGGCGGGGTGGAGGGTTAATGGAGGGGCAGGAGCACGAAGAGGAAGGAGCGACAAAGATTTGGACTTGAATAAAAAAGACGAAGAGCAATAATAACAGCAGGATAAAGCGGCATAAAGCAGAATAGAGAAGGCTAAAAAAAAATAAAAAAAAAATAAACTCACCTCCGGCCAATGCCACCCCGGGTCGCTCCCGGCAACGGTACCCCTCGCATCCCCAGTCGCGTGCCTGGGAGTGGTGGTGCCCGTTGCTGTAAGCTGGGAGTGGCCAGCGTCGCCTTGCTTCGGCTCGAGGTCATCGAGGCAGGGGCCGTTCTTTTCAGAGCCTCACGACCACTAACACGACCATGCCCAGCGATCGTCCTCGCGCTGGTCCACCGCCAGCAGAGAGCAGCAGCTTGCCGAATTGGGCCGTCCATCATGTCGCAGCCACCAAGCCAACGCAGATGCACACCATACGCGCAGTAAGATTCCGGAAGCGTAATTGCCGTTTACCGTGATGTGGCTGCAGCAGACCACGTAGTTGGTAGGTACCTTGGCTGGCCGCTTCCGCTCCCGCCGTTGCTCGAGCTGTTGGCAGCCCCTGGGCGTGAGCGCGAATCCGGCACGGGCGCGGCCACGTTAATTGCTGGCAATTCGGCGTCTCGGTGACGACACGATGGCTGCAGAGGCTTTGTAAGTGGTAACTGGACAATCTACATGCCGTAGATCTGGTAGACCTGTCGCTAGCCGCCGTTGTTGCCACGGATGATGCAGAGGAACACTTGCTCCCTAGGAGGGTTGACTTTTCTGGCCAGTTGTGGCGCGATATTCGCGTGGCGGTGCCAGTTGTGGCTGGGCACATTAGTGCTGATAAATCCATCAATGCGCAGTTGCAAGCACTGTAAACTGATGCTGAGTTGTTTACCAGGCTTCTCTTCTAGATTGCATTCTATGATTTGCCCTATAAATCCGAATGACTGTACTGTCACTGTCTCTAACGCTGACACGAACAAGACTGGGATGATAAGCTGGGCGTCTTCCATCTGCTATCCTCCGGCTCCACGGTGGTAGTAAGGGAAAAACAAGGAAACGTGGGCATCATAAGTAAATGAAGCAAACGATTTCATTTTTCAAGCACCCCCTTCCCACCCTCCTCTCAACGGCTGCCAAGATTAGCACTAACGCCCCCCAAGTACCTTTGAGCAGCGGTACATAGCAATTGTGTGATGACCTGCTCAGAATGACTCGCGTCCCACTTGTAGATAGTTAGGCAGGTACTTACTAACCACAACCAATCCATCTCCAACTGCTTCATTCCAGACGCAAACACACCACACCACACCCAACACCTCCAAACTCTCCCTCTCGCGCCAATCCCCAATGCATCATCAAGTCTAGTCTCCCGCCCATCACGGCCCCTCCTGCGCCGTCTTCAGCATTGTCGTTCTCTTCTGCCGTCTTCTCCACACGGACCGCCCCTTGCTCCGCCCTGCCGTTCTCTCCCTCTACTTCCACAGCCTTCCAGACGCCTTGGTGGGGGATCTTGAGACTTGCATTTCGCGACAGGCTTTCCTCCTTGCGTCATCCCAAGACAACCGCATCACGCGCCATCTCGCAGCACATCGACCCCAGTCGTCCAGCTGCCGGGATACATCCATGCTTTATTGTCACGTTCACCCAAACACGGCACGGCTTACGCACCTCCTCCCGCCACCGCCGCCTCGTGCATAAACTTTCGACGCCGGGGCCTCTTTTGTATTATTCTTGTTTTCCTCGCCTTGGGCACGCACGCGCAAGTCGACCGAGCGAGCCTCGCCACTTTCCGACACCCAACCACGAGTCCACGAACCTGCATAGCCTCAGTATCGCATCTGCATCCATCCGCATCCGCATCCGCATTCATAGACAAAATCCGTCTGCTACCGTCCACTTCAGCCTCTGGCGCTGAACCGCCAGCCACCTCACCAACATCGACCCCTTCGTCACAGTCCAGCCGCCAACATGCGCCGACCGTCTTTGGACCTAAGCGAGCCTGAGCGCAACATTCAAGAGTCAAACGGCGAGCCATCCGACGGCAACGCCATGGACCTCGACTTGGACCTCGATTTCCCCATGTCGCCAACCAGCCAAGATACTCGCGACCAGGATGCCCGCATCTATTCGCCGCCGCCGCGCATCGCCGACCGCTTCTACCGTCCCTCGCACGCACGCCGCCGTGACTCCGCCGCCTCCTCCCGCCGCAACTCCATCTCCTCAGTCCACTCGCGTTGTTCATCTTCCATTCATGCATCGTCCACTCATCCTGATCAGCAGAGCAAATATGTCGCCCAGCACCTTCGCCGTGCCTCCTTTCTGGAGGACCGCAGAGCCCGCCTTGCCGACCGTGCCGCCCACGCCGAAAAAGTCCGGCTGAGAGCCGCCCTCGCAAAAGCTGCGCCACGCGGCCAGGCCTCAGAGGAAAAGGCCCTTGCCGCCCAGCAAGCGCGAGACCGTAATCTTGCCGAGATTGCTGCCACCTGCGCTGAGGAAGTGCGCAAAGCAAAGCAGGTAGCTGAACAGACCAAAGAGAAGCGCGAGCAGGAAGTAGCCCGCATAAAATCCCAGCTGGAGGAGCGTATGGCCGAGGCCCACCGCCGCCGAGAGGAACTGCTTTCCAAAAACGCCTCTCGCAAGGTCCGCGGAAATAGCGCGCCCAAGAAACCCGTCGACGTCCTCGCCCGTGTGGCCGAGCGCGAGGTTCGCAGCCTGTCTGATCAGGATGCTGCCCGGCGTATCCAGGGCTGGTGGCGCTCCATCGTCCGCAAGCGAGCTGTTGACGAGTTCTACAAACTTGGCATAAGCATCGATGGCATTCGGGACACCGATTTCGATACCGTCGTCGAGTTACTTGCCCAAGAGAATGTGCTCCACGTGGCTGCTCGCTTACTGCGTCTCTGTGGCCTGCAAGAAGGAGAACCTAACTCTGTTGCCGAAATGGCCGCTTGTCGCACCTTTATGAGTGCGTTCCTCATCCTCGGGCACCCCAACAAAGTCCTCAGCACGATGGATGACCCTGCCCGCTCGAATACCAATGTTGACGCTTCCTTGGCCGCCACAAACCGCTTACCCGCGGCCGACCTCAATAATCCTCAGCTGCAGGACCTCATTAGCAAAGCCAAGGATCTCCTTATCTCCTTCGAGAATATTCTCTCTTGGCTTACACCTGGCAATCGATATACAGTTCCACCTTCCATGCGCAACGCTATTCCCGAAGCTTATGCCGTATTTTATAACGCATTCATTGCTTGGAAATCGCGTGACTCCAACGCCCTAGTTGAGGTAATGGTCATGCAGTTTGTCGAACTCGACGCAATCTATCAAACGGTCAAGGATAGCACCGATGATGCCGCCGCTGCCCTGTACCGACAAAGCATTCAAGACAGTCAGCTTATGCTGATCGTTCGCATCAAGCGACTGGCTGGCCAGGAGAAAGGAAAGAAGTTGATCTTCGACGCTGTTGCCGAAGCACGCAAGGCGCGCAAGGCCAAGAAGCAGACCACGGGCGACACCAGACCTCGGGTTGCCGATAATTCTGCCGGCGATGCTTCTGCCACCGCAGACAGCCTTGTATCCCCCGAGTCGCAGACACTGACGCCCCCGTCGACACCGCTTAGCCGAGGCCAGGGTCATAGCACAAGCCAGCAACAACCGTCCGGCCCCAAGACTGGCTTGATGGGCTTGCTTCCCGACAACCGCGTCGTGGTGCATGAGCTCGCCATTAACAAGGAGTATCAGATACCCACAGAGGACTACGTCGAGCAGCAGGCCGCGATGACCCGACCCCTCTACGCACATATGAGGGCCGCTGTCGCTGCAGATGATAATGAAGCCAACTTTCGCATCTTTATTACCATGGCGAGCAACATCAGGGACAAGTTGCAGCGGCTTCTTAAACCGGGAAACTCAATGTACAACCTCATTGGCGAGATCCTGGATCCCGAAATGGCGGAGCGACAGTTCACTGTCGGCAATTTCTCATATGAGAAATTCTTTACTGCCATGGCTTCCCTGTTACCCAAGCTCTGTGCTCCATTCCGCGATGAAGAAGTCAATACCCTGATCCAGGAGAGACTAGCCGATGGCAATGTCATTGATCGCGTCGAGGCGCTCATTAGCTTCATAGATGTCATGCTATGCGATTATGTCAATTACTTGATGCGCATGGCCGCGCCGCAACTTATCGAGTCCGCGGCACAATATGAGGCAAAGCGCTTTGCACAGGAGATTGCAGCTGGCGATATTCGCCTTACCGTGGCTGAGAGCGCATGGCGCGATGCTACCAACAAGGTGATGGCTGAGGTGCAGCGCCGCGACCCAGAGGGCATCAACCATCCTAAGTCGCGGCCCACTGCGTCGCGCTTCTATGCTCAGATGCTCGTAGACGTTTTCACGACACTGGCCCTCCCGGTCTCGCCTGACCAGGTACCCGAAATGCTGCGCCTCGACATTTCACGCATCGCCAAGGTTTCCACCATGATTCAGCGCATCATCACTGTTGGCGCTGTACTGCTGCAGTGCAAGAACCTCCTCAAGCGAGATGTCCGCTCACAGTGGAAGGTGGAGGCCTCGCGTATCCTGGCCGTCCTGGAGAACGAGCATTCATCACTCGACACCACCCTGGATGGCACCATGGCCGCACTTGAGGCCGGGCGGTCCATGCCCACCGCGACAAAGAAGCAGCTCCGGCAACTTGTGCGCAAGGTCTTGGAGGCATCCCAGGAAATGGCCCGGACCGGTGTCGAGCCAACACAGCCCGTCCTTCGGCTGCTTCTCACTCGACTGCGCGGCAACATCCTGGCCAGACTTGTCCCTGGGTCGTCGTCGGCGAGCGAAAAGGTCAAGGCGGCCAACACTGCCGGCGAGAAGCTCGCCAGCCTGGGCCTGTCGGAATTTGTCGACCGTGTCAGGCAGATTTCCGATCTCCTCGACAAGGTGGGCTCCGTTGACCGCGCTGCGCACGGCACCTGGTGGGATGCCGTCGCCATCAAGGTGCAGCAGGAGACTATCGAGTCCTGAACGGACTTTGGGGCACTGTATTTTCTGTCACGATTTTGATTGCATTTTTACTTGGAATTTCATATGCTGGCGTTTATTGGCCTGGATTTTACATTCTTACACGAGTAACTGGGACGCACACGACGAGCACGGACGGGATTGGGACTACATGTGTTGGCTGAGCACTTTTAGGTTGGACGACAACTAGGATACGACTTTATGATCTTGGGATTACCGGTTTTGGGGACCATGGCGGCGTTTTTGCTTTCCGATTGAACAGTTGCATTTATGAACATATTGCATAAGATGAACTTCTTTTTTGGCATCAGGCTTATACAACAAGATTGCAGTCACCTCCCTATCTACGTTGACCGACCTGTTTATTCTGAATATTTCTTTTGGTGAATTTGTATGTGGTTTTGTATGTATCTGCATATGATGCGGGTATAATCCATCTCAAAGACTTGAAGGAAGTGGTAAGGCGTGGGCCGTGTAGTGTAAGGTATTGTGCTGCGCAGTGCGGCTGTGGCTATAACGCCGCTGTGGAAAGGCATGTGCAGTAGTGTCAAGGGCGTGCTTTGCGGTTGCGCCGCTTTTTTATATAGATATGTGTGTGTGCATATACACGGTGAGGTCGGGGGTATTTAAAGACGGATCCAGCCTGGGTCGCAACTCGATGCATTCTGGCCCTGCAATCTCAAGCTTCTGCAGTACGCGGTGTCGCAGCCGCCGATCACATACAGAGGCTGCCGCTTCCGCAACGGGGATGGACGGACTCGGTATGGCGACTCGGTGATCAGACGGAAATGAGCATGTTGGGCAACCTGTAGATGAACCCGGTGGCTCTGCCCCGCCTTCTCACGTATATTCGATGATGACCTCGGTCGTTTTCTGCACTCTGAGAAGCGGCGGCAGCTCTCCCGCTTCCACCGCCAGTGCCCCGCGCTGAGCACCGAGGCCCGTTCCCGCGGCAAGCGCCTTCTCCCGGCCGCTCGAGATGTGCACGCGCGGCGGGTACGCCGTGTCCTCCGACGCCTCCGAGAAGCCCTGGTACGGCTTCCACTCGAGATCCGGCGTCGCGACGCGCGGTCTGGCCGGGGCACTCGCCCTCTTCGCGCCACCGACCGCAGCCCGTCTGCTGTAGCAGTGGCTGCTGCCGGTGCCGAGGTGCTCGAGGCGGTAGTAGTGGTCGCCGCCGGACTTGGTGGAGAGGAGGCTCGTGCTCTCGATCGAGTACGCTGGTTGCAAAGCAGCGAGGAAGGACCGCGACGCGGTGGCGCACCCGGTCATGATGGACGCGGCGAGGGCGGCTTCGGTGAGGAGGGTGGGCGTGATGGCGGACCAGCCTCGCGCGAGTCGGTGGTGGGAGGGCTGAAGAAAGATGAGACGTGTGGCGATGATGGGTATCAGTCTGAATAGGAAAACAGAGAGGTTAATACAACTTTCCGTTGGCTCCCGATGACGATGACGATCTTACAAGAGGCGGAGGCCAAAGACGGCTGTTAGGGAGAAGCGCCTGGACGGAGCCATGTCCAAGTTCCATATGAGGCTGGTGGCGAGGATGAGGAGGGACAGCTCGAGCAGTATGCCAATGGTTTCGATCCCGATCCATCGGAAGAACTAAAAAGGGAAGAAAAGGAGCAGACATTAGACAGCCGTCGAGGCGGAGCTGGGGAAGGCGGGAAGAAAAGTCGACTCACAAGTGACTGGCTCTCGCCCCCCCTCCAGGGCTGCGCGGCATCGCCGCCGGTCAGCGCCAGGCATATCACAGACGCAACAGACCATACGGCCGAGAGCGCCGCCGTGGTCCTCGCCGGCCAGACGAGAGGCGAAGCCCGCGCGACGACACTGACGAAGACGGCGCACGATATCCTCCCGAGGCCAAAGGAGAGGACGTAGAAGAACTGGGCGATGTAGTGAGACTGCACATTTTGTCTTGTTAGCGGATCAACAATTCTCTCAGGGTACGGCAATGGGAAGGGCTTCGTACGAGTTCGATCTTGTCCAGCTCAGAGCCGGTCATGTCCTGGAAGCGACGGCCTTGGCCCTGCATGATGCCCGACAAGACCAACACAGCGTGAGCGATGGCAAAGATCTAGACATCCCAGGGTTAGTCGGCAACTTGACTCTCGTGCGCTCTACTTGCTCTTCCTGTGCTGTCGGTCCTCTTCTCTTACAAATGCGGCCGTGTAGATGTAGTCGTCCACGCTCCAGCGCCTGGCTCCGTAGCACTTTGCCCATACGCGGACGGCAAAGGCACCGACGGCCAGGGCATACAGGACGCCGATGGCGCACGCCAGCGCGGTGCTTCGGCTGTTGAGCATGGCCGCGTCCTTGAAAGGTCTCCTCTAGACGAGTTATCGGACGACCATGGTGGTTGTTATTGTTGGGCGGTAAACAGTGATGTGTGTTGAAACGGGAATCGCCCTGGCTTCAGTGTCTGTTGGATGTTGAATGGAAAGGTCGCTTTTTGGACTAGTAACGAGAAGAGACAATCTTTTTCTCCTTTCGTAAACGAAAACGTAAGAGGGCAGAAGCGTAAGCAGCTGCCCGTGTAATTAATGAGCTACTGATATTCTGGCAATCCCGCCCCTTGCTATGACCATCCGCGCATCGACGCCGGGGGGCGATCGTGTCGGCCCCCATTGGTTTCGGGGCTTATCCCACCCAGAAGAGAGTTGGGCGCGCATCTCAGTTCCGGAGCCAGACTGCCTCTTCGGCCAACCAGCTTGTGAAGAGGCGCAGTTCCACATTGGGCGATTCTCGCGACAGCCAGTAGAAGTTGCCGGAGGTCCCCCTTCCCTTCCAGGAGAGCATGTGCCTTGTTAGCGTTCTCTTGGCTTTCTCATGCCCCCCATCACGAAGGCTGTTCCCTTTCTTTCTGGTCGGCCAGAGAAGGTTTAGTCAACAGGGGGGCTCCGGCGGGGAGAGGGCGGCGAGCGTCTGATGTGTTGGCGGGTTATATACGTTGGCTGAGTTCTCAGCCGAGAGTATACATGCCAAAAGCGGATGGCCATACGACGAAACAATTTGAAACTAGAACCACGGGCGACAGAAAAGAGACACTACACAAGGATAGTCCTTTTCTGGTCAAATGATCTGGAAAAAAAAAAGCCACAGAGGCAGTGGTAAGCATGAGAATGGGATTCCGTCTGTAGCTGTGAGGAGCGCTGCTATTCGGGTTGGGCCGAACCTAAAAACCACTATCAAAGATCTGAAGGTCGCGTCGTCTTGCCTTTCCTAAAGCCTTTTTTTTTTCCTCCCTTCGCACTTTCTCCAGTGGCTCCTCCTCTATACGAGTATCCCACTTCGGCGCACAGTTTGCATTTGCGAAGCTTCACGACATTATCAAGCGAGCGGGCCACGACATGAAGCAAGCTGGCAAGTCAGCATCCGCCATGTTGGTGGGGAGCACGCAAGAAATCCCGGTCCACGGTCACTTAGGCGGTGACTCCGCGGCATTACTGTAGAGGGAAAGTGCTGTGATTTGAGTTGTCCAGCCTCTCTCTGTCGCATTATATTCGGCGTGTCAGAAGTTTTACCTTTGCGTACCGGCCGAGTGTAACTAGGGAGGCATTTGGAATGGTGGTGAACCTTGGAGTGACAGCTCGATATTCTGACTCGCCGGTCATGGGCGCCGGTTTCATGTAGATGCGATCGCTGTCATGGCACGACACGTTTACGGTAGGTGTGTGCGCCCTCCCCAGACAGCTGGCACACGTCAAAATAATAATAATAATAATAATAATAATAATAATGATAATAATAATTGAATAGAAATAAAAAAAAGGCTTGGTGTGGGGGAGAGATGTTGTTCCGGCAGGCCAATCAAACAGCCCTGAGCCAAACCGCAGCATCGGCAAAAGAGCGGTGCACTCGGGAATCTGCCTCTGCTTGTCGCAGAGGAGCAAACAGACGAGAACCAACGACTCCGACGCGGTCGTAATTCGCGCCTCTAAGTCCAACGCGGTTGTCCGACAATGAGTGACGAGGTCTTCGAGCGACAAGGCTGAGGGCCAGCAGCGGGAGAGACTGTTCCGTAGCAGCACGAGGACGCGGTAGAAACTCCAGACTACCGATGTTATCAATTGCGATGAATAATGTGTAATTAGTCTGGTACTATATCACACGGCTGTCTCAGTTTCCAACCTGACATCTTGACAGCTCGCCAGAGCGATGACCTCCTCGGACAGTCGCGAGCTACTACTCAAAGCGTAAGCCAGTCTTGATATCTCCCCATCTGGCTGCATACATGTCCTTGATGTAGTTTTCCCGGTTACACCAGATTCCCGTCCCCGTGTGCGGAAACTCCTTCTCGTAGCCCTTGAGGTACGTCGAGTTCAGGATCCCCCACAGCGGCCGCGGCACCATCGCGCGCGCCTCCTCGTCGTCCTCGTCCACGCGCGGCACCACGACGCCCGCGCCTCTCCGCCGCATCTCCCGGACCAGGCGGATCAGCAGCTGCACGGCGCAGTCTGCGCCCAGCGTCCACGAGCCCGACTTGAGGTAGCCGAGCGCGAAGACGGTGTTGGGGAGGTCCTGGATCATGGCCGCGTTCCACACGAACTTCTCGGACGCGTCGAACGGCGCGCCGTCCACGGCGAAGCGGATGCCGCCCGCGAAGAGCAGCCTGATCCCGGTCGCGGTCACGATGACGTCCGCGGGCAGGCGCTGCCCGCAGGCGAGCTCGATGGCGTCCGCCGTCACCGTCCGGATCGTGTCCGTGACGACGGCGGCCTTGGCCGAGCGGATCGCGGCGAAGATGTCGCCGTCGGGCACCACGCAGAGCCGCTGCTCCCACGGCTTGTACCGCGGCGTGAAGTGCGGATCCCACGGGTACCCCCCGGGGAGCAGCTTGACGGCCTGCGCGCGGAGGTAGCGCGCCACGGCGGCCGGGTAGTGCGCGCACCACACGGTCAGCAGGTACGTGATGAGGATCCAGGTGGCCCTGTTGATCCGGTGCACGAGCGCCCCCGGCAGCACGGCGAAGAGGAGCCGGCGAACCGGGCTGTGGTTGGCGACGGGGAGCATGTACGTCGGGCTGCGCTGGAGCATGGTCACCCGCTTGACCTTGTCCGCGACAGACGGCACGATGGTGACGGCCGTGGCGCCGCTGCCGATGACGACCATTTCCTTGTCCGTGTAGTCGTACTCCGCCGGCCAGAACTGCGGGTGGATGACCTTTCCCTGGAAGTTCTCGAGGCCGGGGATGGTAGTTTGCCGGGGCTGCTCGTAGTTGTAGTACCCCGTGCCGAGGAACACGAACCGGCCCCTGTAGAGGGCTGGCTCAGACCGGCCGGGCTCCTGCACGAGGAGCTCCCAGGCCTTCTCCTCGGACACCCAGTTCGCGGAGAGGACCTTGTGGTGGTAGCGGATGTGCTTGTCGATGCCCGTGTCCTTGGCGGCCTCGACCATGTACTGCTTGATGTCGCCGCCGTGGGCGAGGAGCTCGCTGCGGTACCAGGGGCGCCAGGCGAAGCCGAAGCTGAAGATGTCCGAGTCTGATCGGATGCCGGGGTAACGAAACAGGTCCCACGTCCCGCCCATGGAAGCGCGTGCTTCGAGGACGACGAGCCGGCAGCCGGGCAGCTGCGTCTGTAGGCGATAGGCGGCGTTGACGCCCGACACGCCAGCGCCAACGATGATTACATCGTAACTACCGATATCCTGTTTCAAATTCATGGTGTATAGGAAGGTGTCGTCTTGTAGAACTATCGGTGGACAAGGGAGAAGCGGTTGGGATGGCATCATGTATTATAGAGTGTCGTATTACACTATTGACGGGACGTGTAAGTCGCCAGCACACTCCGCTCCGGTCTGAGCGGTGTCTCGGCACAACATCAGACCAAGTGGGATATATGCTATTCTGGGTCAGTTTTTCTCGAGTCTATTCACTGCAAAATTATGTAGATCCCATCTTTACCCCGCATTAGCTGGTGGGATTTGTCCGTTCATTCCTCTACTGACCGATGCCATCAGCAAAATGCTTGACCTTGCGCATGTTTGCTGGCTTGAGGTAGGGGGGTAAGGTCTGCTCTGATTGATTAAGCTTGCATATTCTCTGTTCAATGCGCGGAAATAGTGAATTCAACGCGCGACCGCTGCGACTTACGAAACCTGCGATGCCTTGTGGCATGTGTCGCGGCTCTTGTCTGGGGCATAAAGCCGACTTGCTAAGGGATACCCGGCTGTGCACTTCGCTTCCAGTCCTCCTCGTTCCAGTAGGCCGTAGGGCACGCCGTCTTTACCGGATACGGTTTTACTATACATGCGCTGCTACATTTTTCCTAACCTCGGACAACGAATTGTCTCAAATGTTACTGAAGTCTTGCACAATGATTGCTATATTCTCCCGGTCTGCGAAATACCAAGTTTTTCACTGTATTCTAACCTCCATCTCCGTTAATACAATGGCTGGCACTAAAAATAATGGCGCACTTGGGGGCTACGCTTGCTATTCCCATATGCAGAACCGCCATAGGTCAGGTAGCCCTCGGCGACGGACCCAGCTTGGTCTTTGATGTCATGTTCGTTGCCAAATACAAAAACCGTCTGCATACCCATTACCATGTGCTGAAGAATGTGGCAGTGCATCATCCAGACGCCAGCAGCTTCAACCCGGACACGCCATGCTCTCCAGCCGGACGGCTCGAGCGGAGAGGTTTCGTCCTGGTAGGCGTACAGTATGGTTGTGTCGCGGCGCACGGGATTGGTCCCCTTCAAACGCTCCTCATTCTTTGCCTGTTCGTAGAGTCCGGGTCCGCCGCCGATGTCGTAAAAGTGCCTGCCGTGTCCGTGAAACGGGTGGTGCTGGACGTCGCCGGCATTGACACCGCCCTGGTTCTGCCACACAATCTCTAGGACCTCGCCCATCTTCGCAGGGAAGAGCCGCGTCTGGTTATCATAGGCGTCGCCGCCGGCCATGGCCCGCTCATACGACGCGGCAAGGTCAAGATCACCATTGTATATATCGACTAGGTAGGGAGAGCTGGGATAAGTCTCCACCCAATCATATCCGTTTTGAAGATAGACGATATGATCACTAACGTTTGAATGAACGTTGATCACAATACGTCGCGTCACTTCATCTGCCGTGGGGAAGTTTGAGTCGGCCTCGTACGGCTGCAGGGTATAGTCAAGCCAGCCATTAGCAAGCGTGGCCAGCGGCAAGCGAGGTTCGGCTGGGATGGTTGTCAAGTCAGGCTCCTCATCCGAATGGTATTGCAAAATCGCGTAAGTAGTCAGAGCCGGTGGGCCTCCAACCGTGCTTATCTGGAAGTAGAAGTGTCGAGATCCGGCTGCCTGCAGCTCCTCTTCCGTCTTTGTTTTGAGAAGTATGCTGTATCGTTGGCCGCTGGCAATCTGTACGAAACCAGTCTCGACAGCCTGGGTGTAGTGCCCATCCGCCTCGATAACCTCAAGCGCATCGTGGCCCTCGATTGCCAACGAGAGGGTAGAGAGAGCAGTGGCCCCAATGAATCGTAAACGGTAGGTTTTGCCGGCCTCGACCTTGATCGCGGCAAGCTTACACGATTCATCGGCGTCGGTAGCCAACCGACCCTGACCGTTTACTAAAAGAGCACTCGGGTCACTGAAGACAAACTTGGTCGAGGTGAGCCCATGCTCAACCTCCTCATCCGTGTTTGGGTAGAATTCGGATAGGGTAATCGTACGGTCTTCATCATACGCGTACGGTGGTTGTTCGGCCGATTCCACCATAAGCGCACCTGCAGCAGTGACAGCCTGGAAGCCGACATGGGAATGGTAAAAGTAAGTGCCAGCATAGCCGACTTCTGGGAGAACCTCATAGTCAAAAAAGTGCCCGGGTGGGATAGGCCATTGACTGGCCATAGGTGTCCCATCAGAGAAGGGTGCCGTGAACGCAGATAGGCCGTGCCAATGCTATACTTGGGTGTAAGCCAACAGACCCGAGGCAAGGGTAGAAGCACACCTACCATAGTGACATTCAAATCCTGCATGTCATTATAGACCCGAATCCAGCTCACCTCGCCTTCCTGAAGGCGAAGTTCCGGCCCTGGAAAGGACCCATTTACCAAGACAGAGTATCGCTTGGAACATGCGAGGCTGTAGTCCTCGGCAGTCACGCGAAGGACATGGTTAGGTTGGAACGAGGCATCGTGGCGAACAAGACGCCCATACACTGGCAGTATGATTGCCTGGGCTGCCAGACAGAGAGCAGAAAGGGCGCGCATTTTGCGCAGAGAACAACAAGAAGCCTCGCCGCAGGAATCCGTGAGCTTGTTTACGAGGGGAGGGACGTGGCCGATTATTAAATAATAAACTTAATATGATTCAAATCATGTATTGCGATCGACATCTCGACTGCTTCTTGCATATTTCCTCTTTGCTTTTTCGGTGGTGTCTCAGTGAGACGACAGCTGGGAGCCAGCAGCAGTAACAAGGACACGACCACCTTGGTTTCATTTTATTAGCGACGACCAGGATAGCTAGCATCGTCCCCTAGCATTTTCAACCTGAATTGTCGTTATTCTACCGGATTCTTAAAAGTGTCGACCTCTCTCAGCTATTTGGCTCACGTCCTAGTACGAAGCTCGCTCCCGTGACGAACATTCCCGGTGTCGTTATTGCACGAATTATAACGACGCTCCCCCCCATACTGAGCTTCTCTGCGTTTTTCTCACACAATCTGGCGCCGTGACAAAGCCCCGCGAGCCGAAGACCTGCTGCGTCGAGAAGCTCCGCGCCGCCAGCGCGCACCCGTGGACTCTCGCGTCTCATCCTTGTTTACATTCCGTCCCTCCAAGTCCTTCACAACCACGAACAACACAACCACCTCGAAAGGGTGGTGACCAAAAAACATCTTAAAACGTATCGCTGGTATTCTACTTCCTGACTCGCTGTCGGCTGATGCAACACTTGCACTCGTAGACCGCGCACCTTATAGATGGACCAATGGAAGGCGCAATCAGATATTTAAGTGGGAAACAACAGTTCAGAAGGAGACGGTACACAAGAAATACTATGCCCTAGTATCGGAGCATCTAATTACTGGTGCGTACCTTTAGGTGGGTGAATAAAAGAGGCCGGCATGTTACTCGAGCCTCTGGTCGCAGTTGGGAAAGGAGCTGCTGGATGAGTGGGACGATTTCCTGCTGGCCTTCCAAAAGGTAGCTAAGTTATATAATAAAGAAGCCCAGGGGTGGATGGCGCAGAGAAGCAGGTGAGCCATGGCAGAGGAGATGCCATGATTGGACCAGCCGTGAAGGAGTCACCGTCATGATGTCCTGCGATCGACATCTGTGACTCAGATTTGGCAATCAAGGAAGATCAGAAACCGCGCAGCAAGCAATTTATATCATCAATTGGCTAGAGAGGTTGTGAATGTTTCGCAGTAAAAAACATACAACCCGTCAGAGGTTCGTTTCTGCAACTTCTAGATACATCTTTGCTTCACACTTCTGTCATGCGCCACCGACGATCCATTCACCTGGGCGGAAACCACGTCATGAGCCGTTGACCAACTGCTTCATGTAATTCACCTGGTGTTCAAACAGATTCTTGGTAGCCCTATGCTCCCTCGCAAGCCCGTCGAAGCCGTGCGGCAGGCCGGGAACCACATGCAGCTCTGCGGGAATGCCAGCCTCCATAAACAGCGACGCGTAGCGCACGTCCTCCTTGGCAAATATATCGAGCTGGCCGACGTACAGAAACAGCGGCGGCAAGCCCACGGCATCCGTCAGCCTCCCCGGAGCGGCATACACGGGCACGTCCTCCGTACCCGCCCTGGTCCCCAGGTACGCCGTCCACCCGGTCACGTTGTCCTCCTCGTTCCAGAGCGTCACCATCCCCGGCGGCATGAGCTCCGTGTTCCTGTCATCCAGCATGGGGTAGAGCAGGAACTGGCTAGCAATCGGCGGCGTCAAGCTTCGCTGGCGCGCCAGCAGGGTGACGCCGGCCGCGAGATTGCCGCCTGCGCTGTCGCCCATGACGCCGATGCGGGCGGTGTCCACGCCGAGCTCCGCGGCGCGATCTCGTATGTGCTGCAGAGCCGCCCAGCAGTCGTGCAGCGGCGTCGGGTACGGGTGCTCGGGCGCGAGGCGGTAGTCCACGGCGTAGACGGTGACCCCGGAGGCGAGCACCAGCCCGTAGATCTTCTCTGCGAAATCCTGCACGCCGAGGGCGATCAGGCCTCCCCCGTGCATATACAATACCGCAGGTCCGGCCTTCGTCTCCGCCGTCCCGGCGTCCGGCTTGCGGGTAACGCGCCAGACCGGGACGGCGTGTCCGTCCTCGGCCGCCACGGACAGCACCTCCTTCTCGATGCCGTCGGGGACGGGGACGCTGCTTTGCGTAAAAGCCGCGAAGGCCAACCTACGGGCGTGCACATCGTGGACTGCTGGCTTGGGCATACTTGCCAAGGCGGGCAGAAGCGGCGCAACGGCGGCGGCGAATTCCGAGTCGAGCGAGAGCCCCATGATGAAAGGGCACGTTTCAAGATAGATGAGGCGGATAGTATGCAGATGAGCTCGTAAGTTTCATGTCCAGACACTCCTCTTATAGCTGATATACCGAGCCATGAGACGTGAGCGCCATGGTGCCCAAGTCTCCGCCAGGCCGTGTGGCTTGCTTCTCGTGCCACCTCACCCGAATCTGCTGCCAAGCTCCGGCTCAGCGGAAGTTGCTCAGAGAAACAGAACTCGATTAGAAACACATCATATTCGTATAACGTGCAAACCACCATTTTGGACAAGTTCATGGATGCTATGGAGTTGGCCCCGTGCATCCCGCGCGACGCCGTGCATCCCGCGGCGAAATCTCCGACGCATCGAGCTTGAGGTCCAGGACGGAGGGAGCTTACGGAATAGACTATTACGGCAAATTTTGCTCTATTCTTTCTGTTGTTCTCCGATCAACTCCGCAGCGGACCGCCGTGGCGTGATGGACTACCCTCCGCCGCGGCGCGCGGTCGCGATGCCGGCAAAGTGTTTCTCCCCGTGGCTGGCCGAATCGGCAGTGGCGTTTTCTTCTGCGATTGGAGTGTGAAGAAGGCTTCGGAGATGACAACATTAGTTTGGGGGCCGCATCGCTTATTCAACCAGGGACTTGAACGGGCACAGCCTGCGTAGTCGGTGTGTTGTACACGACTGTAAGCTGTATGTGTCTGGCCAGGTATAAGAAGTCGTCTCCCTACGCTAACTCGCAATCTTCAACATTCGTCTGATAAACGCTGTCCTTTTGCATTCCCAACCAGCGGCGCCACGGCGACCGGGTGGTACTTCCTTGCCGGGCAATGTAGCCCGTCTCGAGCCAGCGCGCTGTCCCTGGCGCCCGCGTCTGACGCGCCACAGCCATGCGAGGATCAGATATGCTCACCGGACGCGTTCCGAGAACCCGGAAAGGCTCAATCCCGAATATGAACAAAGGACGGTTGGCAACGGCTTGGCGCCACAACTGCAGCGGAGATCGGCGGCGAGAGGTCGGCCGACACCGGCAGATATTCCACTCTTTCGAAGCGCGAAGAGAAGCCATCCTTGAACGAGTGCTTGGCGAGCTGTCTGATTGGCTGTCTCGCGAAACTGCCTCTGTTGGGGGTCCAAAGCCAACAATCTTATCAGATCAAATTTGATCAGATGAGGGTAGCGAGCAAAATGGAAAATGCTCGTGAAAATGCGAGGCTCAGCTTGAGTTATTAGAGGATAATCCACTCGGAGACTCTTGGCTGCCAAGCAATGCCTCGTTTCCGACACAACCAATGATGGCCTCAATTCGGCTTCAAGAACTCGACCCACCCAGATCAGTTGCTCTTGTGAACAGTTGAGCCGTCTGTGATAAATATGCGCTGAGCAGACGTTCGAAATGGGATTCGAAAAACCTCAGACGACTTTCAGGTTACCAACAGTCTCCAGTGCCTCAGAGTCTCCGAAGCAATGGCGACAACTCCAGCAGAGACGAATCTGCCGAGCGGCAAGGAAGAGAAGCTCAAGGCCACAGTCGACGAGCTCGGCTCTGAACATGACCGGACCAGTCACATTGAATACGTTCTTTCCAAGCCGCAGCTTGTTGTCTCTTTTACCGCGTGAGCCTGGCACATCTACTTGCCTCCGCCCGTTCCGTCCTGACCACTTACACGACGACTAATCGCCCGCCTCCTCGTACAGCATCTTCGTCCTGCTCTTCGTGCAGGAGCTGACCTCGGGCATCGTCCGCGTCCTGAACCCGTACGTCACCAGCGCGTTCCAGCGGCACTCCCTGACCGCCACCTCCGCCGTGGCGTCGAGCATCGTGGGCGCCATCTCCAACCTGCCCATCGCCAAGCTCTTCCAGATCTGGGGCCGCATGCAGGTGCTGGCCCTCATGGTGGCCTTTATGCTGCTCGGCATCGTCCTGCTGGCCGCGTGCAACACGGTCGAGACGTACTGCGCCGCGCAGGTCTTCTACACGGTCGGCCTGTACGGCATCAAGTCGTGCGTCGTCATCTTCATCACCGACACCACGGCCCTCTACAACCGCGCCTTCTTCATCGGCTTCACGGGCTCGCCGGTGCTCGTCACGCTCTGGGCGTACGGGCCGCTGTCGGACAGCATCCTCCGGACGATTGGCTACCGATGGGGGTTCGGCCTGTGGGCGCCGGTGTACCTGGTGGCCGCGCTTCCGGTGCTCGTGGTGCTCTACAGTGCACAGAAGGCAAGACGTGAAAGTGCGGGCTCTGATGTTTCGGACACGGCACAGCTTACTGTTTGGCAGAAAGTCATTCATTACGCCAAGCTGTTCGACGTCGTTGGCATCCTCATCATCTCGACGGGCTTGACCCTGCTTCTGCTCGCCGTGTCTATCTACTCCTACCAAGCGAATGAATGGCGATCACCGTTGATCATCTGCTTCCTCGTGTTCGGAGCCGCTGCCTGCCTTCTGCCTATACGAAAGATACCTTGCCTCATCGACATTTATTCCGTGGTCCATCTTCACAAACAGGACCGTTGTCGCGACCAACTTGATGGTGCTCACTCTGCAGGCCGGACAGCAGCTTGCCAATGCCTACTTTTACTCCTTCCTGATTGTCGTATTCCGGCAGACCATCACAAATGCGACGTACCTCGCCAACATCTACTACATTGGCAGCACTCTTACAAGTCTGGTCCTCGGCGTGGTGGTGCGCCGCTTCGGCCGCATCAAGTGGTTCGCTCTGTGCGGCGGCGTGCCTCTCGTAATTCTGAGCGTGGGCCTGATGATCAAGTTCCGCACTCCGGACACGCACATCGGCTTCGTCGTTTTGTTCCAGTTTCTCAACGCCATGGGCGGCGGCATCCTGCACCCTTTGGAGCAGATTACCCTGATGGTAGAGTCGGACCACGAACACATTCCCGCCGTTCTTGCGGTGGAGAGTACTTTTGCCATCATTGGCAAAGGGATTGGTTTTGCGTTGGCTGGGGCTATATGGACGGGGATGTTCAAGAACAGACTGATCATGTATCTTCCGGCGTCTGAAATGCCCAACCTGGAAAGCATCTACGGGAGCATCACGGTCCAGAGTTCCTACGCCAGGGACAGTGAGACGTTTGCAGCCATCGCTCGCGCGTATGGAGACACGCAGCGCACGCTCTTGCTGGCTTCGATTGGAATTTTCGTTGCAACCCTTGGACTCACGGCGCTCTGGAGGGACATCAACGTCAGGAAGTTTGCAAGTCGACAGGACAAGCGTTGGTGATTCAAGTTCTTATCATGTGCTTAAATTTATACATTTTTTCTCTTTAATTTTTCAGTTATTCCCAGAGCCAGGCAGACGAGTTGGTGCCGCCCCTGAGAATGTTTGATCCACCAGAGGAAGAAGTAGACAGAAGAGGAGAACAAAATCAAACCATGTATACATACCTTTATGAAAAGATGGAACTCAGACTATGAGAAAGACTTGAGTAGTAGTACTAGGTACCTTTTACTCAGCCTTGCATTCTGTATACCTGGTAGGTAAAATGGTCATCATCGTTCCTCTGCCTTGCTACTGCTTGGCGGCGAGCCAAACTCTTGGCCAGCCGAAGCACAAAGCAATTTCTCATTTATATCCCCCTGCGTATCATTCTGGTGTTCTCGCCGTATGTGGCCTAGGTCGAGAGTGCACCGCGCTGTCCAGTCCGTAACAGCGTGCGCCTGGCCAGGAAGCGAGGAAGAAGCCACGATGGCAACTATCCACCTTCCAGCTTCAGCCATGCATCCTCAAAGAGAGGTATATATGAAAGTGTAGGTCCGTTTTACGGTACCCGGTGATGAGTTCTCTGTGGTATATCAAAGGGGAAACCCTATGATGAAAGCCATTCGCATCTGCGGGTTTTGTCAGCGCCTGACGAACCCGACAGATTCTTTTTTTATAAATTTTCGGCTAAAGGCGCTTACCTATAGTTTTTTATAGGCACCCGTTAGCTAGATCGGGGGGTTAGATGGAGGTGGAAGATCTTGCGTACCTGTTGGTGATGGAAAGGGAATGGAGTCGGCTCCCACCCGGGAGTGGTGGTTTATATAGGTTTGCAGGCTTTTTTTTTCAACGGCTTTTTTTTTTTCAGCCACGCTCTTCCTTGTCTCTTTGATTTTATGCATTTTCACCACGGCATAGCGTCCCCTAAATCTCGCTTAGCTCTCGACGCGGCGCGTCAGCTGTGCCAATGATACTCGGGGCAGTTCGGGCTCAGTTGCGAAGGACCAGTGAGGTATCTGCCCGAATTTTTAAAGCTTGTGGAAGATCCAGACTCGAGAGCTTTAATTAACAGTGATAATGTCTTCCAAGCTCAGTCCTTCCTATGTTATTGCAATGCTACTTGATGTTACGGTACCGTGACGCGGCCACTAATGCCACCAAGAGCCACTACTGCTAATCAATCAACCGGAAGAGAGAATGACTTGTTCACACTACGCTTGAGTAGTCTCTCCAAAGTAGACAATCTGTTCTCTCGACAGGGTCCAGACCGCTCTCAGCGCCTGTGAGGCGAAAGGGTTGATGCAGGCTAGGAAGTATCCCTCCATCCAAGGCGCGCTCTGCCTCTGTACAGACTACGAGATGAGCGTGTTGTAATTCTCACTGATGAGGTGTCATAACCGTAGCGCCGCCTCCCATAATATGCATCCCTCCCTATCTGAACAGCCCGATCAAAGTTCGACATATGCGTGGTCTGTCGTGGTGTACCAGTGGAACGATTGGCAGCGGTAGCAGTACAATGAGAACAGAGGCTACGTTAACCCCCATATAATAATCTCGTGTTTCTGTTGTTGTGTTGTAAATGCGTCCTCCGCTATTTTCCGTACCTCGTCCCTATTTTCTTTGGCTTGTACAGAATATTTGAAAAGCAAAGGTACAAGGCACTACCGATATGCATATCCGCTTCGCTATAGATAGTGAGCCTCCGCCGGTAAATCCATGTATAATAACGCCGTATTCGCCGTAAAATGTCCTTTTTTGCTCACTCCTCATCCTCCATTATCTCTCTCCTCTGCGCCTTCTCCCCTTCACCGCGGTAGGGTCAGCGTCAAGCTGCCGCTGCGCTTCCGTCCAGCCATGGCGGTGGCCGTTCTGCCCTGCATGCAATGCATCCATTCCAAGACCGTTTCATAGCACAGTACATACTGCCGCAGGCTCTGCACTGTGCTGAGGCGCTGCTGTCGAAAGTCCTGCACTGTGTTTTGGATCAGGTCGACGGACTCGTCATTCAGCCACTTCGTATCCAGCACCGCTGACTTTCGCTGCTGATGAGGCGAGTCGGCGATTTGGTCAGCCGCGGCGCTCAGGTTCATGTGGAAGTAAGAATCGGGAGCCGCGGCAAAAGACGGAAGGCCTTCGGCGGGGCTGAGCATGTTCACATCGCCTTCTTTATCCTCGGCGGCAGCGCCATTGAGATCCGCTTGGCGCTTCCGCTTCAGCATGTCGACGACACTGTCGACGGTGCAAAAGGCGCCAGTACGACCGCAGCCCGCCGAGCAGTGCACCAACATGGGCCTGCAATCCTTATCGTCCTCGGGCTCGTCGTGCCACGCGATGGGCAGTGCACCCTCCATTGCCTTGTGCGACTCAACCACAACGCTGGTCTCGACGGGGAGAGCAGCGCGCTGCATCACGTTGGCCAGTTCCACGAGCGCAAGCAAGTGCGACGGCTTGGCGGGGGTGCCAAAGTCGGGCCAGCCAGGGAAGTGCAGGTGGGTGATCTCGCGCATCGGGGCGAACGGATGAGACGAGTGCGAGAGCGCAAACTTGCGGATGACGACATACGGCGCCTCTTCCGTGGGGGAGAGCCGCGGTGCCGCGTCGAACGCCGTTGTGGTGTTTGCTCGGCGCCGGCCATGCTCTGCCGCGTTTGAAGCCGTCATGCTGTTGTTGGGCTCACCTCTGTACTTTTCCACGTCAAGCGATGCCTTCTTCTCCGACAGAGGCCGCAGCCGGATGGGCCCAAACTCGCGATCTTCCCAGTACGGGTGGCATTTCAGCTGGCCGCCCTCCGTCGTTGCCGTTAACATGACAATAACGCGAACATCTTGGTCCCAGACAACCGACCAGAAATCTTCAAACGTGGCTGGCAGCGGGCCCTGCGTGGCAATGTATTTCTTGTTGCTACGCGAGGCAGAAAGGTTGCTGGCATTGACATAATCGCAACAGCCAGCTGCCTTGTTTTCCAGGCGGACTCTGCTATGCTCGAACGGAAGAATGTCCTTGTACCTGTTCTTGACACCCTTCTCCACACCGCAGAGCTGCACGTTGTTTGCAGACTTGGCATGGTTGGGGTTGAATGCGGCAAATGCGCCCCTCATACGGGACTGTTCCTCCTGTTCGATGTGCAGAAACTTGTCAGAAACTCTTTTGCCGTGGTCCGCGGGCGCAGCGGCCTCACGCAGCCAGGTCGGAAGCCACGAGGTTTCAAGGCCGTCGGGCAGGTGAACGTCCAATTGGCCCACACCGTCCGCAAGATCCATATTTTGGCGAATATTCGAAAAGAATGGATTGGGCTCCTGCATGCTGGTTGGCAACATGACACCTCCAATAACCGGCGCAATAGCATTGCCATCTGAAGTCGCAGAGTGGGATTTTGTGGCTGGCGACTCGGTAGACTCGTTGTCAACATAATTGGGAAACGATTGGCGGAAAAGGCTGAAGCCCCCACGAAGAATGGCGGTTTTCCCAGAATAGTTTGCCGTCGTGAACTTCTTGATCATGCTCTGGGCTGTAAAGGCATCGCGGTTGTCAGAGGCATTGGTGTCGTAAACCACAATCCATCGCATATCCCTCCAGCGGTTGAACTTGGTCGAGTTGATGCTGTCCTGGAAGGTTTGCTGGAGCTTCTCGATGCCGAATGTGGCGCGTTTCAACAATGTAGTGGGAATGCAAAGGTTGAGGGCGTGCTTGATGCGACTCTGGGAGAAATTTTGCACCGAGCGAACATCAATGAGCAAAATCCCGTCCATATCGCCGGTTTCCATTATGTTGACGAGCTGATCGCCAGCGATGAAGGGACTTTGCACCATGTCCAGCTTCATTGGCATCGTGGAGGCCCGCGCCAGAATACCGAGGCCGGATGACGAACGTCGCGGCGTAGGTTCGTTGAGTGAGAGTCGCTCATCACGGTACTGGTCCGCGGGTGCAATCTGATCTGATGGCTGCTGAGGCTGGTGCGTGGTTCCCTCGATCGGAAGCGGCGACGCAACCCGGGGCGGAGCTGCCATCGGGGGCAGTCTCAAAGACGCATCGGAGTTGCGTTTCGAGTCGAGCGATACGTATGCAGAGTCGTGGAGGCTGCTCTGGTCGGGTTCGGGCTTCTTCGCCGAGGCCATGTCGGCGCGGATTCTGTTCAAGGCCAGTCGGAACGACGACGGCTCCGTCGCAGGCTCATGACTATGGGAATGCCAGCGGGCCGGCCGGGGACGGGCCATGTGTGCAGAGCCGGAGGGAACATGGCTGGTTGTGGGAAGCGCGAAGGACGGACCTCGGTTGCGGTCCGCCTGCCTCTTGAAGGCTTCATACTCGGAGTTGGGTTCGAGGGGCACCGTCTTGGGCAGGGCGGCGGCGAATGACTTTATCGAGGAGCCGGCAGGGCTCCAGTTGTCCTTGGCGGGGGCGGAAGAGTCGGCTCCCTCGACGTTGGAATCGATGACGAGGCCAAAGTAGTTGGGACTCGGGGCGCGTGCGTGTGATCGGCGGCCGGGAGAACCTCTAGGCGGGTGGCTCTGACCAACGGAGCAGGCGGCGCGAGGCGAGGTGAGGGGCGTAGTCGACTTGGTCACGGTTCGTGAAGGTCGTCTCGACAGACTATGGGGGCTGGATACCCCCGGGGTTCGTGCAGTGTGAGCCGTCATGGCGTATTGTACAGACATGAATTAGGGCAAGGCGAAGGTGAGGCGAGGTTGCTGAAGTGACAATTAGTAGAGAGAAGCCAATCAGCTTCGAAATCAGCCGAGCGAGCGGCTTCAGAAATCCATGGCTGGAATGAATAAGCGGCGCGGGAGGATGGTGGGAAATGGCAGAGAGTCGCGTGCCTCTCACAATGAAGGTTGTCGGTTTGCGGTTTGCAGGGCTCAGCCTGTGACGTAAGAAGCGGAAGGGAGGCGGTGGCGAGAATCGAGAGGGCGGAGCCGCAGAGGCGAGGCAAACGACCGCAACGGGCAATGAGCGACCAACAACAAATAGCCTTGCGAATTCTGCGCAGGAGAAAATTCAAAGAAAATTCAGCTCCTTTTCGTTTTTCAAAGTCGAGACGCAAGGACGGCGAAAGGGGGCCGGTGGGCGAATAAAAGCGTTCGCTATCAGGGCCTGTCGCGTGGCGCTTTTCCTCCCCTGTGCTGTGTCGGAACTGCTGACCAGGGGTGTTGGCCAAGGGTGATTGATTCAGACGGCGATGGATTCCACGACAGGCGGGAGAGGCGCGGTGTCGAGCAACACGAGACGTATTATACGATACGGTAGCGAGCGGCTGCCCCGGCAGATGATGCGGATGCACGCCGCAGTGTAGGACACGGCACCGATGCAGGAGGGAGGCGTCGGCTCATGCAACGGACTAGCGAATGGCGGCGCGTGAGGGGGGGGACGACAAATCGTGGCGGCAGAGAAGAATGCACGGCAGGGCAGGCGAGGTGATCTCCGGACGACGAGTGAAAGTAGGAGACGCTCCAGCCGAAACGAGGAACAAGACGGCCTATGGCAGGTCTGCCTACGTGTGTAAGAAGAACAAAGTATCTGTGTGCGCCCTGACTTGCGTGCGTGTGGGAAGACTGGCTGTAAGTACTCCGTGGTCGGTCCCTCACTCACTCACCCCTAGCAACAGTTCTGCTTGGGAATAGGATGGGGATGGGCGTTTCTTAGGCAGGGTGGGAACAAAACCGTCTCCCACCCTGGCACCGCTAGTCAATGGACAGTCTTATCTGGCATTTCAGTCATGAGCGGGTAATGGGTGGATGACGGACGCCAGATGACGATGGTGTCTGGAGACAGCAAGGGCCTGGACTCCCGGCGATGCAGGGTCCTCGAGTTCACTCCACCTGCTTTTTTTATTTCCTGTCCATTCCTCCATGCTATACGAGAACGACATGTCGATCCAGGAGACGGGGGGCTCGCCCAGAATACCAAATGCCAAAACGATGAGAGTCACCCTGGAATCGCCCATGAGACAAAAGACGTTTTGGGGGTTGGCGGTGGGTGGTAGGCGGCAGCGGCGGCGGCGGGGGTGTGAAGGATCCAGCGCAACTCGCATCTCACACGCCTTGCATCATTTTAGGCCCTGGCACAAGTAGCGACCAAGTATCTGGTAACAATGGCCGCGGAGCAACTGGCAAGGGGCGCGGGAACAGGCAGGCCAGAAAGGCGTGGGAGACCAGGGGGCGCCACGAACTAAAACAGGGCAGTGAACCCGGGTTACGATCTGGGGCCAGGCAAAGACCAGTCGAGTTTCCAAGAGGAAAGAAGAAAATCCTGGCTTGGAGGATGAAGAAAGCAAGATTTTGGCGTAAGAGGATAACTGGGCCATCGACTGGGTCGAGCGCAATGAGGCCAGATAGCTATAGTCTACACAGCAGTATAACGAAGTAGGTTGAACTGACCGAGCGAGGCTATATCAGGCCCTGAGCGTTACGTTAAAACCTTAGGGTGGAGTCCTTACAGGGGCCTTACAGGGGGCAATAGGCGCCAGTAGGGGTGCGGCCAGGGTATAGCTACGGGGCCCTGCTAGAAATCAGCCACCTACAGGGGCTCTATCCACTATTTTATTTGATGTACCTTTCTTCGCCGACACGGATGAACCTCGGCTACGTTATTCTATAGTGGTTTT
>LUFD01002811.1:0-12640 GCA_003025255.1 Cordyceps pruinosa | reverse complement strand
CCCCCCCCTCCTTTGGAAAATGAAGCCGATTCGGTATGCGTCCCCTGATCACATAACAACCGTTGCATTTTCCAGCCCCGCAGCTGGGAACGAGGCGAAGAGGGAAACCGCTCCAAGCTAAAGCATATACACCAGCGGGATGACATCACAGTTGCACGAGCTGGCTGCCTGGCCGTGAGGTCCAGACTCTTCCATTTTGCGGAAGCCGCAGATGTCAAATCAGAAATTGCCAATACATACGCACCCACCGTCAGGTGTTGCACTAGCAGGAAAAAGAAAACTTGATTCCTGTTCGTACCAAGGTTGTATAGAATCGTATTGGCTGTGTGGAGAGGACTCTCAACCCAGCTGCAGAGGCGGATGTTGGATTTCACAGGACCCTTGATCGTCACATCACCTTACATGCGTTTCTCTGCATCTAATCCTTCTTGGGAAATCTGGCCCGTTTCCATTTCCCCGTTGTCCGCGAAATATTGGCTCCTTTCCCTGTTTTGCCTTACTTCCATCCACCAAGCCTCTCCATCGAACCAACCACTTGCCACCGAATAATGGGAAAACAAACACACTACTGCGATGCAACTTGCCGCTCACCGAGTGTCGATCAAAAGCTCTAGAATCTGCTCTTGTTCGTTCATCCACCTGGGCAGCCCCCCCTCTGTGGTTGTTCCTTGGTTCGACCCTGCGTCCTTTGGCGGCACGCTGGCCAACCACGCGACCAGGTTCTTCCCTACACAAGCCGTACGATGCCAGGTTTTGTTTCCAAATGCATCAAGTCCGCGAGTTGTTCATAATACAGCCTGACATGTTTTCATCCCTGCTCCTCAATTTCCTCCGGCCAGGCCATTCTCCAGTCACGCCACGCCGTCGTTCGACAGCTCGCATGTTCCAGTCACTGGCGGGACATACAGCCCTTGATGCACAGCAAATCAGTGTCTCATTCTTTTTGTTCCGGTTGCCAAAATTAACACTCCGGGGATGCCACGTGGATCGCCCGAGACACTCCTGCAGCGCTTCCGCAGCCAAGCCTTTGCAGCTTCGCTACCGCTTGGCCGTGCATGTCAGTACTCAAGTCCGTCCCGCTGCCAGGATGGATGGGTGGTTCAGCCATGTTTCTGAGTGGCCTCACAATTGCTCATCCCATGACCCGAAATCCCTGCAGTTTTTTTCGGAGACTTGCCCACCGCCGTCAGCCCACTGCTCTGCGGAGGGCGCGTTAACCGCACCGTCCGCCGCGTCTCCGTCACCAAGTCCTCGCAAATTTCCGTTCTCGAGATGCCAGATCGCACCTTTGTAGCCAGATTCTCCAACGCGAAAAGCTTCGTAGACGAGTAAAAATCGGTCTCGCCTTTCGGAGGTCGGGAATAACATCATGGAAACTCCCCGCAATGCCGTCCGCGGGTGGAACCCCAGATCCCCGACCTCGGGGGTGCAACGCCGCGCTCTAAGGAATTGCAAAACTCTGCAAAAAGGACGGACAGCGCCGTTGTCGCTAAAGGTAATTTTAAAGCTGCTTCAGTGTTACACTGGAATATCAAACCCCATTGTAGAGACAGAAACAGCGCATCACCATGTCCCAGCCCGGCCCCGAAGCATCCGCCGAAGAGCGGCGACAGGTCCGGGGGCCCATCCCCAAGCCCGTCCCGGCGTACCTGCCCACGGCCGGGTCGCCCCTGACGGTGGACAAGGCCGCCTACGAGACCATCCAGCGCGCGGAGCGGGTGCTCGTCGAGGAGTTTACCATTCCCATCCGCTCCGGCATCGCCTGGGAGGTGCCGGAGGGCTGCGTTGCGCGCATCACCACGCCGGAAGGGCCGCAAGTCGGTACGTCTGTCCCTCGCCCGTCGAACGTCGCTGTAGGCCCACGAGCTCTCCGGCGACATCTCTCTCTTCGTCAAAGCAGGAAGCACGTCTCTCCATCCCGACCCTGACCGCGCCTCGCAGGCGACCTCAACATCTGGAACCGGCACAACCCGCGCGAGCGCTTCTGGGCGTCGCGGACGCGGCAGCTGCACGCGACGCACGTCTCGACGCACGACCGGCTGTGGTCGTGCCTGCCCTACATGCGGCCGCTCGCCACCATCGTCCACGACAGCCTGGCGTGGTACGGCGAGGACGAGCACGGCGGGCGCGCGCACGACCTGCTGGGCACGCGCTGCGACCCCTACGTCAACGCCGTGCTCGGCGCCGGCGCGCGCTACGACTTCCACTGCCACTCCAACCTCGCCCGCGCCGTCGCGCCGTTCGGCCTCGCCGAGGCCGACGTCCACGACGTCCTCAACATCTTCCAGGTCACCGGCCTCGACGCGCAGGGGCGCTACTTCATGAGCCCGTCGCCGGCGCAGAGGGGCGACGCCCTCGAGTTCCTGGCGGAGCAGGACCTTCTCATGGCGCTGAGTATGCTGGGCCTTGACCCTGCGCCCCTCTTTCGTCTGGAAAGGGCGTTGGTTCTGTGTGCCGTGGAGTGGTTCAGTTGGCTAACGTTTTGTGTAGGCACTTGCCCCGGCGGTGATTTGTCGGCTTGGGGCTTTGGCAGTGACAATGAAAAGGAAATGATCAAGTGCTGCCGTCCACTTCATGTACAAGTGTATAAGCTGAAAGATGAGGGACTTCTTCAAAGGGTTGGCTGGAAGCCCGCCGAAGTGTCGCCGTATAAGGGGATGCACGGCGTAATTTCGCCCGTAGGGGAGGCCGATCAACGCAAATAGATTACGTGGGAGATGTAGATTAAATGGGGTCGGTCACAGAAGGAAATTCCAAGGTTCCAATGGATCGCCATGTTGAATATTCGTACAATACAGCTATCCTTGCATCATCAAAAGTCTAGAGTCGTGAAACCCATCACCGCAGCAGCTTATATCCGTAGTACGGCGGGAATACAATAACCCAAACGCACACACCTATTTCCAGAGTTTTCCAAGTGACACCTCCTTGTCGTCGTGCTTGTTGAGAATCTTGGCCGTGGCCAGCTCAAAGTCTTCTTGCGTAACGTGCACTCTGCGCTCGCGGAGGGCGTACATGCCAGCTTCGGTACACACACCCTTGAGCTCAGCACCGGAGCACCCGTTCATCTTCTCGGCAATCTTGGTCAGATTGATGCCACGCGTCAGGTTCATCTTGCGGCTGTGGATGCGCAGAATATCGGCTCGGGCCTCCACGCTAGGGGGGGGGAACTCGATCTTGCGGTCGATACGGCCGGGTCTCAGCAGAGCGGGGTCGAGAATGTCGAGACGGTTGGTGGCCATGATGATTTTGATGTTCTTTGTGGGCTCGAAACCGTCGAGCTGGTTGAGAAGCTCCAACATTGTTCTTTGGACTTCGGAGTCGCCGCCAGAGGAACCTTCAACACGGGAGGAGCCGATGGAGTCGATTTCGTCCATGAAGATGATGGAAGGTGCGTGCTCACGGGCCATGATGAAGAGCTCACGAACCATGCGGCTACCTTCACCAATGTATTTTTGCACAAGCTCGGAGCCAGAGACACGGATAAACTTGCAGGCCGTGTGGTGGGCAACAGCTCGGGCCAGCAGGGTCTTGCCGGTACCGGGAGGGCCGTAGAGCAGTACACCCTTGGGCTGTGCAATACCGAGTGACTCGAAGAGCTCGGGATGCTTGAGACCGAGCTCAATGACTTCCTTGATCTCCTTGATTTGTTGGTCGAGACCACCAATCATGTCGTATGTGCTGTCGGGGACCTTTTCGACCATCATGAGGGATACGAGGGGGTCGACTGAGGATGGCAGCATCTTTTCGAGCTTGTAGCTGTCGGAGAGGAGTGTGACGCGTTTGCCAGCGGTGAGCTTGGAGACGTCGACATTTTCGGAAATGTCGACCACTGAGATGTTTGTTAGTATGAGTAGGTTCGGGGGCGCGCAACGAGTCGTGCGCGGCGCGCAGTGGGTAGCGAGCAGGCTAGAATGAGGCATACCGTATTTGCCTTCGGGATGAACCTTGACCAGGACCTTCTTTGTGCCCATGACCTTGACAACCTCGCCCACGTAGGAACCTGGTTGTTGGAGAAGGCCAAGCTCTTCTCTGAGTAAACGCACGCGCGAGTTGTAGTCGTTGCGCTGAGCCTCGAGACGTCGGAGAGCAGCCTGCCCCTTGAGGATCTCGAGCTTCATGGCCTCGATCTTGTTGTGATAGTATTCGTCGAGCGCCATGGTGACGGGGAGCCGCTAGGCAGTGCGGTGACGCGAGGGCAGGATGCGAGATGCGACGGAGGAGAACAAGACCAATTGGCGTGGCGGGGGATTGACGAGGGTCGAGAAGACGGGCAGAAAAGGGACGATGGCAAACGCGGGCGCTTGACGGTGAGTCGTCGGATAGAGGGTGGATGGTTAGCGAAGCTTGGTGGCAAGGCTACAGCTGTCGCGTAAGCCGCGGGCAACGGATGGAGTTGGCGCAGGCAATGCGTGCAGTGCGTGGCAGCGAGTTGCCTTGGTCAGCGGAAGAATTATTTGGCCGGGCTCCGGGGCAGAGCCTCCAAGCTGGGTAGCGGTTTTCGATTAGAAGGAGATAAGGGAAATATAGCGGACACAGGCGCTGAAGGCCGCTATTTGCGGGGGGGGGCACAGCATGGACGACAGGCTGCACAACGACGATGGCTGCATTTCAGGCCATTTCGTGGCGATGGAAAATTAGTCTGGATGCAGGGCTTGGCGGGAATCGTCATATCTTGGCTGGGATAGCTGAACGAACGAGGTGTGCTGGGAAAAAAAGGCTGTGATGATACTTGGTAGAAGCCGTCTTCTCCTAGCAGCGTCACCAGTCCAGTGCTCGTACCACCGCTCCCTTGCACAATACCATCACGCATTCCTCACATCGCGTCAAACGTCATCCAGCTTCCTTGAAATCCGTAGATAACACCCCAGCCCTCTCGACTCCTACATGCAGCGCTGCCATCTCTGGTGCCGCATGACGGCGCGTGCAGGTTGTATTGCAGCTGCGCCAAGCAGCACGAGGCCAGGCCACGGCCGAGATCACGGCATGCACACGCCATCGTTGCCAGCGGACGGTTGAAAAGATAAAGGAGTGTCGAAGGACGTGTAATTTTTTTTAAAAAAAATCTTTTTTTCCTTTTTTCACTTTTTTCACTTTTTCTTCTTCATTTTTTGCTACATCTATCCTGGACAAGTGGTCCTTTCGCTCCAGAGACACCACGGCGAAGATCCCTGTTCATCTGCGCATGTAAACACAAACAGCTTCCCTCCTACCCACGGGCCACTCCCTCCATCGCCTCATCGACGAAAAGCTTATCCGTCCCTGCCTCCCGTCCCTCCCGGACAGCTTCATCTCGCTTCCCAACACCATCCCTTTTGTTCCCTCCGCGTGTTCACTTTTTTTAACCCTCCGCCCTCATGATCCATCCTACCTTCGCTCCTTACCTATCAACATCCCGGCCCTGTCATCACCAGGCCTCCCCGGTCGTCTCACTCCACCTGGACTGGCCCCTACCAACTAGCTCCCTTTGCCGCGCCACGGTGCCCAGCTCCTCCAGCTCCTGCTGTCCCTCTGCAGCCTCTTCCTCGTTGTCATCCCACCATCTCTTCAGCTTCAGCCTCTGCCATCGCCTGCTGCTGCGCCCTTCACCGCGGCCCGTTGCCTTGATAAGGCTCTGCAGCGTCTGCCGCCATCATGCAAGACGACCGCGACGCCCGACGAAGGTCCAGCGCCACCTCGCCCATGAGTCGTCGTGCCACCGCCGCTGCCGAGTCCTCGACCGCTCGTGATGGTGAAGGTCTTTCGGAGAGCTTCCAGTCCACCGATACCGTTAGGCGGCGGCCCGAGAGCTCCTATGGTCAGTCTGATGCTATTCCTTGCCTCGCTGTTTTGCTGTTGCTGACTTCCAATACACCCCTCCCAGGCACCATAACAACCGCTCCCGAACCCCGTTCCCCCGTTCAAGAGCCACCCCAGACTCCCCGCCAGTCGCAGCCCAGTCGGCCGGCCACTATCGACCGTACCAAGTCGTTCCCGCGTCCGCGAAAGCCGCCCCTGTCGAGACGCCCATCCTCCAACACTCCCCATCGCGGCAGCGTCTTCTCTGCCCATGACGACCCTCACGAGGTCGAAGCCGATGCTGCTGAGCGCGGATACACCACCAGGCGACGACAGCCACCGCCCACAACCCTCTCCCGCGTGCAGTCCCACCGAAACGAGCCCATGACGGACGCTGAACCCAGCGCTGCCAGCACCCGCCCAAGTTCTATCAAGGACCACGACGAAGACGACATGGACGAGGAGACCGACGAGCACGAGCACGAAGACCTTGCCCTTGAAGAGCATGTCGACTGTGATTCCGAGGGTGACATCAGCGAAGCCGAGAGCTTTACCCTCAAAGACCGCCAGCAGGCCATCAACCAGACTCACCCCTTTGGTATCAGGGTGTGGAAGCCTGCTCTGTATAAAAAGGATCGCTCGATTCAGAAGTCGGCTGAGGGTGACATCCACTCCTCCCCCGGGGGCAATGTCAACAAATGGCTCGTCTTGTTCAACTTGGTCTGGACCATCTGCTTTGGCTGGTGGATGGCCCTGTTTGCTGCATTCGGCGCCATCATGTGCCTCCTCTTTGCCGCCGCGCCCAGTGGGAGAGAATACGGCCGCGTGCTTTGGGGCCTCGCCGGCTACCTATTCTACCCTTTTGGCAAGTACGTCCGCCTTGAGAAGGACGAGCAGTACTCGCACGAAGATGGAGACGAGGGCCGCAGCATTTCCGAGTATGAACAATGGCAGAGCGGCGATTTGGAATACGGTAGACTCTTCTTCGGACCCGACCGCAATCGATCCATTGTTGGACGCTCACGAAGCAGCATCGAGTCGGAACGCGAGGAAACCGACAGCCTACTCGGCCGCGGAAGACGCTCCGACAATCCAAACCATGCCCGCATGAAGCGAAGGCTATTTGGTCGAGGGGAATGGAACATTGGCCGCGTCATATTCTTCCTCTTCTTCTACTGTCTCATCTCACCATCCCTCATTGTCGTGTCGCTCATTTGCTGGTTCCTCGTCTTTTGGATCCCCATGGGCAAGGTCACAATGCTGCTCTTTGACCACTTGCGCCGGCATCCACTTGCTCTTTCGTTTGAGTCTCACCTGGACTATGCCAGGTTCAGCGATGGCCCTGACTCTTCTATCCTCCTCTGCACATACCGCGCTGTCGGCATCAAGTACTGGAAGTACACCATCGACGGAACCAACATCTTCCTCATTAACCTCATGGCCGTCGTCTTCTTTGTTATTTTTGACTGGGCCGTCCTGGAACGAACCCTGCATTTGGACTTGTTCATTACTGGACCGGCCTTCTTGTTCATTGCGGGCCTGGTGTCCATCATCCCTCTTGCATACTTTATCGGCCAAGCTGTTGCATCCATTTCCGCCCAATCCTCCATGGGACTTGGTGCTGCCATCAACGCCTTCTTCGCGACAGTGGTAGAAGTGTTCCTGTACTGTGTCGCCCTGGATCAAGGCAAGTCTCAGCTTGTGGAAGGCAGTATCGTGGGCAGCATCTTTGCCGGTATCCTCTTCCTTCCTGGATTGTCCATGTGTTTTGGTGCGTTGAAGCGCAAAACGCAGCGATTCAATGCCAAGTCAGCAGGTGTGACGTCGACCATGTTGCTCTTTGCGGTTGTCGGCGCTTTCGGTCCAACCCTGTTTTACCAAATCTATGGCACGCATGAACTGCAGTGCCTCGGCTGTGAGGATTTTGGTGAAATCGGCGGGCGCCCTGAAGGTCGCGACTGTCGGCGATGCTATTTTTCGCAAGCACCAGCTCTCGACGACCGATTTTATCTCGAGGCTGTTAGGCCATATTGCTACATGGCCGCATTCATGCTCTTCTTTTCGTACCTTATCGGCCTCTGGTTTACTCTTCGCACGCACGCCGCCGTCATCTGGAATTACGAGGTGGAGGAGAAGCGTCAAGAGGATCACATGCATGCGTCCTCGGTTTTGCGACCCTCCCAACCCTCGGCGGCGGAGACATCCAGTGCTGACATCCGAGACACGCACCTGTACAAGCGAATCCTAGGTCAGTCCTTGAAGCAGGTAGGCCTGCCATCACCAGACTCTGGCCGCCAGCCCTCTGCCAGCAACCCCGACGCTGCAGCAAACGGGACACCCAGCACTCTGCACGTCGTCCCACCAAAGAATGCCGGCCTCGAGGGCAGGTCATTAGGCAAGGCCGCGGCCGGCCTCGGTCATGGAGACAACTCTGCACTCGTGCGCGAGGTTGCGGAGATTGCCGCGACTGCTGCTACTATCGCTTCGCGGGATCGCCATCACAGCCGAAAGCCGTCCTTTGTGCCGCAATCGACGAAGCATACCGCTTCTCGTGCGGGTGTATTTGACGAGGACGGTGCTGGCCACAGTTCCGCCGGTCACGGAGGGCATGACGCGCCAAACTGGGGCCGTGGGAAGAGTTCTTTTATTCTCCTGTCCGCCACAATTCTCTATGCCATTATTGCCGAGATTTTGGTCGACACTGTCGACGTTGTCTTGGAAAATTTTGCGATTGATCAAAAGTTTCTGGGCATTACACTCTTCGCTCTTGTGCCAAACACGACCGAATTTCTGGTACGTTGAAATCTTAACCACACACTACTATCACCTGCTAATACGTGTACAGAACGCCATTTCGTTTGCTATGAACGGCAACATTGCGCTGTCCATGGAGATTGGTTCTGCGTATGCTCTCCAAGTTTGCTTGCTCCAGATCCCCGCGCTTGTGCTGTACTCTGCACTGTACCCCTACAACAGTCCCACTGGCGACAGCGGTGAGGCTTCCATGTACACTTTCTCACTATTGTTCCCGCAGTGGGACATGGTGACTGTCATTCTTTGCGTGTTCCTGCTTAGCTACGTCTACGGCGAAGGCAAGAGTAATTACTTCAAGGGCAGTATTCTGATTCTCACATACTTTGTCGTGGTTATTGGATACTACTTCAGCGGGTATACGTCGGACGCTATGGGCATGCAACGATTCGATGTCATGGGTGCGAACGGGCAGTATACGTCATTCAAGACGATTGGTCGCACAACCAAGGGACGCGCATACTAGAACTGTAAGGTTCTCTGCTCAAAGTATTGTATTTTCCTATTTCCTAGCGCGAAGCGCACCGTCTAGCATTTTTAGGTTATCACAGACATGAGGCGTAATTAGTGTTTCTGTTGGCAAATGTATGCTATATGAAGAACCGGACATTGCGCGATGTGACGAAAAACTACCTATTCCGAATACCGGTTGCTCAGCAATAGCCGCCGCAGGAGGGTGCTCATAGCTCGTGAGATGTTGGAAGAGAATGGTGTAGAGGAGCACGTCGAAGAGAGTGAGACAGTTCGGCCCCATAGAAGATATCAACTGTGCGCCCAAGCAATCCCTTGAGCCCTGGCCAACCTGGTCCTGGTATCGCGGCAGACGCTAACAGAGGGAGATCCATCGCCAAAGGGCGTAGAAGTGGCCGGCGATCGACAACTTGGGTGCCTCCACAAACCCATAGAGTTACAACGCGGGATGAAGACACGCTCGCTCGTCTTTATTGAGACTGTCCGGTCCCTTCTGCTTTTATCCTATTTTCCTTTCTACATCTCCCTTTCGATCAATTGCCTCGGGTGTAAGGAGGTACAACCTCGCAGCAAGCCGACCGCCAACAGCAGGACAACCAAGATACTCTACAAGTCCCGCGGCAAGGGGTAGGAACGACAAGACACGGTGTGCAGAAAAACATGTCAATTGAGCTTCAGCCCGCGCAGCCGCTTGGCTCAGACGGCAGCGGCGGCGGTGGCCGCGATACATCGTCAACGGCGCTGGCGCGCTCGGGCAACCCGCCGGGGCAGAGCCGGCAGACGGATGACGAGAGCCGGGTGGTCACGCGAGCGCCGTCGCCGGTCGAGGAGGAGGGCGGTGGGCACGGACGGCACGAGTTTTCGCTGCCGCCGACGGACTCGGGCAAGGACGCGTGGCTGTTTCTGCTGGCAAGCTTCATGATGGAAGCGTTTGTATGGGGTACGCATCACCTGAGGCGTCGTACGTTAAAAGACGGCAATTGGACTGACAAGCGGTGCGCAAGCTTTCCGTTTGCCTTTGGTGTCTTTCAGAATTATTACTCTACGCATGCGCCGTTCGCCGGCTCGTCCCAGATTGCCGTCATCGGCACCTGCGCCATGGTACGCCCGACCATCCTCTGCACGCACCACCACACGACCCCGGGCCACTGACCTCCCTCGTAGGGCATCATGTATCTGGACCTGCCCCTCGTCATCGCGCTGCTCCGTCTGTACCCGCGGCAGGCACGGTACGCGCCCGCCGCAGGCATCACGCTCATGTGCGCGGCGCTGGGGCTGAGCTCGCTGTCGCAGACGACGACGCACCTCATCGCGACGCAGGGCGTGCTGTACGCCGTGGGCGGGTCCGTCGCGTACTGCCCGTGCATCCTGTACATGGACGAGTGGTTCGCGCGGCGCAAGGGGCTCGCGTACGGCATCATGTGGTCCGGGACCGGGCTCGGCGGCATCGCGGCGCCGCTCGCGCTCGAGGCCCTTCTCAGGTGGTACGGCTTCCGCGGGGCGCTGCGCGTCTGGGCCGGCGCCCTCTTCGCCGCCACGCTGCCACTCGTGCGCTTCCTGAAGCCGCGCCTCCCTCCTCCCGCCGCCGCCGCCGCCGCCGCACGCATCGACCTGGGCTTCGTCGGCACGCGCACGTTCCTGCTGCACCAGGCGGCTAACGTGGCGCAGGCGCTGGGGTACTTCGTGCCGGGGCTGTACCTGCCGTCGTACGCGCGGGCGGCGCTCGGCAGCGGGGGGCTCGCGGCGGCGCTGACGCTGCCGGCGCTCAACGGCGCGGCGGTCGTCGGGTGCGTGGCCATGGGGTGGCTGACGGACCGCCGGCCGGTGACGACGTGCCTGCTCGCGTCGGCGGCGGGCGCCGCGGCGGGCGCGCTGCTGCTCTGGGGGCTGGGCCGCGGGCTGCCGGCGCTGTACGCGTTCTGCGCGCTGTACGGCCTGTGCGCGGGCGCGTACACGTCGAGGTGGCCGGGCATCATGCGCCAGGTGACGGCGGGAGGCGGAGGCGATGGGAGCGGCAGTGGCGGTGGGAGTGGCAGGACGTTTGATCCCATCATGGTGTGCGGGTTCCTGGCGATGGGCAGGGGCGTGGGCAACGTGGTGTCGGGGCCGCTGAGCGAGGCGCTAGTGGCCAACATGCCGTGGAAGGGCGAGGCCGTGGCGGGATACGGGAGTGGTTATGGGCCGCTGATTGTGTTTACGGGGGCGACGGCGGTGATGGGCGGAGGTAGTTATTTGTTTCGAAGGGTGGGATGGATGCCGGCTTAGACACAGAACAAAACCACGAGGCACGCGTCGTTGATTGTCTTGAACCCACGGGCACTTGGGCAGACAGCAACACAACCATCATGTATACAAATGGGAGAAGTCAATCTTCTTCACGCCCGAGGCAAGCCTTGGGCCGCAATGAAAAGAAAAAAAATAGAAAAGCCTGTCAGACGTCCATCAACACCCACCCCGCCAGCGCGCCCGAAGGCAGACCGCCAGCAGGGTCGAGATCATCAAGAAACGAGGCGAGTCGACATGAACCAGCCCAGAGGGCCAGCCAATACTAACTCGCACATCTCTCTATACAGCCAGGCTCGAAGAGCAAGACCGCCGTCCTTGCGGGCAGTTCGAGAGGACCAGAAGAAAAGTATTCACTCTAGGGTGTCGAGGATATGCAATCATCAACCAGGGTGGATTCTGTGGCTCTTTTGGGGAACCAAGAGATGGGTCGATTACTATAGAAATGATTCTCCTTGAATGGAGGTTAGCAAGGCGCTCAGGAAGAGGGCTTGGGAGAGGCAGGCCAAGGGGAGGAAGGCTGTTCCCAAGGTAGAGGGTAGGGGTGCACATACTGAAGTATTGTCGACGTGAAGAAGAAAAAAATAAAAGTCCAAACAGTGAGCGAGACGGCGCAGCTTTATACTGAGAAAATGGGTGGGGCGGTGATTGTGCGTCTGACCGCCTAAAAGTTTTTGGAGGCGGCAGAATTCTTTTTTTCAGCGGGGCCGTGAGAAGCGGCGGGCGTCTGCAAGGGTCCCAGGGCTCGAGCGTCTGTGAATTCTCACTTTTTCGCCAGGGCCTGTGGATCAAGAAAAATTCGACGTCATGATAATGATGCTGAGATGCCAATTTTACCATTTTTACATGGATGCAGCTGGAATGGAGAAGGCTGGGCTGGTCACCGCTCAGCTCCCGGCTGCGGTTGCTGGGTGAGCTGTGGATGGCGAGCTTCAGGAGGCAGGGTCTGGAAATTGAGGCAGCTGGATAGATCCCAGCAATCGAGTGAAAATTTCAGAAGAAAAAAAAGTGAAATTGAACTTTAAAGAAAAACACGTGTTAAAATCTTGGCGATGACTGATTCGGCAAACGCGCACCGTTTTCACAACTTGTGCAGCTGCACCGCTGCTGTGCACACATGATGCCCGCTTTGCACAATGCACAACACGCACTCCTCGGATTATGCATAGAGACAAGTTCTTCGAACCAAATACACAAAACAACCTCCAGATTGCAATATCCGTACATCCAAGACATCCAACCATCCGCTCGTCTTCGCATTCCCCATCTCCCGTGCTCTTCTCCCCGGCCCCCCCCC